>JADLZN010001941.1:322625-372056 GCA_018155175.1 Sinocyclocheilus anophthalmus
CCTTCTCGCACAGATACTGTGCAAAATCTGGGGGGACGAGGAGCAAGTCTTGCTAGTGGTGTCGTATTGGCCCACTCGGACCTGGTTCCTCAAGCTAGTGCTCTTCGCGACAGCCCCTCCATGGCTGGTTCCTCTGAGGAATGATCTACTGAGTCAGAGACGGGGCACCGTTTGGCACCACGTCCAGACCTTTGGAAACTCCATGTCTAGTCCCTGGACGGGACGCGAAGGCTCTAGGTGACCTACCCCAGGAGGTAGTGAACACCATCACTTCGGCGAGAGCACTGTCTACGAGACACGCTTATGCTTTGAAGTGGAACCTGTTTGTTGAGTGGTGTTCTTCTCGTTGAGAAGACCCCCGGAGATGCCCGATTGTGTTTGTGCTTTCCTTTCTGCAGCAAGGGCTGGAGCGAAGGCTGTCTCCCTCCACCCTCAAAGTCTAGGTTGCTGCTATTGCTGCGTACCATGACCTGGTGAATGGGAAGTCGGTAGGTAAGCATGACCTCGTCATCAGGTTCCTTAGAGGGGCGAGAGGTTAAATCTGCCCCGGCCCCCTCTATACCCTCTTGGGACCTGTCTTTAGTACTCAAAGCACTACAGCAGGGCCCATTCAAGCCTTTGCATTCAGTTGAGCTAAAGTTTATTTAATTGAAAACTCTGCTCCTGCTTGCACTGGCCTCCATCAAGAGGGTAGGGGACCTGCATGCATTTCCAGTCGACGTGGGACTAGGTTTGGCGGCTGACTCCAGGTAATCTGAGGCCTGGCTGGCTGCGTGCCCAAGGTTCCCATACACCCTTCACCAGACCCAAGTGGGAAAATATAAGCGTGCCCCGGGGGAGCCGAAATAGCCCTAGTCTTGCTCTGTCCTGTCCGAGCCTTAAGGGGCTACGTTGATCGGATGCAAAGCTTCAGGACCTCAGAACAGCTGTTTGTTTGTTACGGAGGCCGGCAGAAGGGGAAGATCGTCTCTAAGCAGAGGATGGCCCACTGGCTTATCAGGCACAGGGTGTGCCATGCTCGTTCAGGCTGCGTGCTCACTCAACTAGAAGTGTTGCATCCTCCTGGGTGCTGGCTCGTGGCGCCTCACTGACAGATATTGGTAGAGCTGCGGGCTGGGCGACCCCCAACACGTTTGCTAGATTCTGTAGCCTTCGTGTGGAGCTGGTATTCTCCTGTGTTCTCACCTCAAATGGGTCGTGGCACCGAGAGGGCTCGTTAGTGTTGGCTTATAAAAATGCTCAGGTGTCGTACAGTAGACTGTGAGATCCTCCATAACATCACAATGAATCCGCGGGAATGTGGAGGCGGGGTCCATAGTGAGATAAGCAGGTTTTCGTATGTGTATAGTCCACGGTATAGCTTTAGAGCCTGTGTTCCCCAGCAGACTTCTGCCTGTCCAAGAGGATTATAATCACCTCCAGTTTCTCCATATACACCTAAGTGGATGCTATATGTGTATTTGCTTCCAAAAACTGCTTCGGGAAGGATGGGGCTTCCGCAGCATCCCTTTTCCAAGTGGAGCAGGTACATTTTCCCAGTGTTATCCAATCTCACTCAGTAAGGTAGTGCTTTGAAAAATGGTGAGTGGAACTACTTGTCCCAAGCCCCGACCTGCACCAGATAGGGGCGCAGGCGGCTCGCACAGGGCACTGGAAGCGGCAGCACCATGGAGCTTTGGTAGGGATCCCAATTCATCGGACACCGACGTGACTCGGAGTGACCGACTGAAAGGGAACGTTTCGGTTGCGAATGGTAACCTTCGTTCCCTGAAGGAGGGAACGGAGACATCACGTCCCGTCGCCACGGTTGCTGTACCACCACTGAGCTGCGGGGTCACCGGCTCGGCTCCTCAGCGAAAACCTGGTATGCATTGCACCTGCTGCCTTATTATACTCACGCTGTGATCAGCGGCAGCTGGATGCAATAATAGCGTGCCAATGTGCATTGGCTCGTTTAGTTTACACTCGAAGTAGATTGGTCTATCGAAGCGATATCCCAATTCGACGTCACCGACGTGACGTCTCTGTTCCCTCCTTCAGGGAACGAGGGTTACCATACGTAATAGAGACGTCTTACGCAGCACATCATCTGGATGCAAGCCTACTTCACCAATAACAATTCCAGAGTAATTACTGGGTATTATTTATGCGCTGTTGCAGAAAGAAGGGGTTGCCCTCAAATAATCTGATCCGATTTTGGTACTGAAAATGTCCACGTCAACAGGCTACAAGAGTTCATTCGTGAAGACTCGACAGGAACTGTGCATGGACCGTGCGTCTTTCAAGGAACAAGCCAAGCAAACCAGAGAATAGAAAGTTGGTGGGGTATCTACAGACGACAAAACGCAGATTACTGGATGGATCTGTTCAAAGAACTGCAATCAGCAGGTGATTTCACAGGCGATGCAACCGACAAAGGTCTTATACAGTTCTGTTTTCTATCCATAATTCAGGTAACTGCATGTTGTTTAGCCTGCTATTAAATTATCTTATTTGTTTAACATTTATCCAAAACATTAAACGGGGCGCTTCTCTTTTGGCATGTTTACTCATGTTTGCCTAAATTAACTCCATTAGGCAAATGTAGCCCCACTGTCCAATTGCCCTTTCTTATTATTAGACGTGTGTAGGATCTATGTCTCACAACAGACCCACCTACAGGATGGAGACACGCATCAAACCCTCACATTCCATCGGGACAAATCGAAGGACTCCCAGCCAACAGATGCAGATGCAAACTCATGCAGGGTCAGGGAAGGTGAAGCATTTCCTGGACTGTTTGGCTATCTCTCAAGAAATGCCAAAGAAGACAGTACTTTCACAGTGCTTAAAAGCGTTTTACGGGCTTGCAAGGAGCAGATAGGGATCTGACCATTTGATGCATAAATTGCTAAATCCGATCAACAAAAGAGACAATTTTATAGCTCCCTGTCCCGCAGGAGATTCTCCAGCAAACGCTCAGGTCTGACCTGAGAGTGACCGAAGGACCCTTCCCTTTTTCCCCCGCATTCCAAAGGAAAGAGACAAGATTTCTTTTGACAATCGTTGCTAATCATTGAAAGTATAAAATTACCAGAGCATAGAATCACAAATAGTAGGTTGTATGTTGTATATATATGCTTGACGTGTTTCATGTAATCGGTGCAACTTTAACCAGTGTTTAATTACCCCTTTTGAGGAAATAAGGATATTAAACTGTGTAATATGTGAAGTTTAATCTTGAACGAATGAAAACCAGAAATGCAGAAGGTTGAAATGAAGTAAACTTTAATAGTATGTACAATATTGGCATTTAAGAGACTTTATAGACGTATCAACTTTATAGAGGGTGTCTTCATGTGATGAATTAAAGCCTCTTGTTAATGTATGCACGCTCCGCCCCGCAAGAAGTCGATTGGAAGACAGCGTCAGGGGACGGACTTATGCCACAGAGCAAACCACCCCAATGTTTTTTACAAGACAGAATGGCTGGATGGCTGGGTTCTCTGGGTCTCGGTGGTCGCTGTGTTAGAGCACCTGCACGCGTGCTCACGCTTACCATCAAAGCGACCAGCCATATAAAACTCAACACTTCAGTGATACTTCGTTGAAATCGTCAACAAACTTGAAAGTCTTGCACACTAAGACTCTCAGCAGAACTTCTCACGCCTCTGCTTCATCACGGACCAACGAGGGGTTTCCCAAAGGACGTCATCCTGACGTCACCGACCAGTCAGTGACGGGGTTTCCCTCAAAGACCTCCAGGAAGCCCGCATCAGCCACAGAGTCACCTCAGCTATCAACCAGCAGAACGCAAGTAAACAACAACTCTCTAATCTGAACTGGTGAATTTAGATTCGTTGCTCTGTGAATTCTTAAGGTGAATTTCCATCACTCGTGAAAACGAGGTAGAACTATGAAACTCAGAACTCCGTTAACAGACTTTCCTTCTTCTGAAACTATGTGTGTATTGTGTGTTTTAGCTTAAGTTTATGTAATCTAGAATAGCCAATAAATTTCAGGTTTCATTTAAAAAAAAGAATGTCTTGGTTCATATAATTTCAAGGTTAAACCTATGCCAAAAAGATCCTTGCTTGCTACCTAGCTCGTAGCTTACTAATAATAATTACCTCTCTCTTTAAGAGCTGACAAATTATCATAATTGTATTTCACCCGTGGCCAGGGAATACAAAATTTACATATTCAATTGTTAATATACACTGACATCAACTTCTCGCTGGAGAGTAGCTGATAAGAGTGTAAACTATCAAATTTAGAAGCAATTCGAATCAGGTTGAATTAGGCTCTTCAAATCAGAGTCCTATCAAAACCCGAATGAATTAATAATGATTAATTCCCTTACAACTAAGTAAAATTATTACACGTGTAATCTGTTTGTATTATGTAGTTCACATATATGTGTATATGTCTGCTTGTCCATATAAAATATTTTGATGAAAAATGCTATAGGCTTTTGCCTTACCCTATGAGAGTTTCGTTAATCATGCAGGGTTATTTGTTTGAAAGTGTCATATTTTTAATGTATTTATTTAACATTTTAAAGTAAATTAATCTCTCTGCCATTTGCGATTTTTTAAAATTTGTTTGATCGGTCGCTGTTCGGAACCATGGTTACATATGGCGCTTTTCCACTGCATGGTATGGCACGGTACGGCTCGGTACGGTTCACTTTTGGGGGGTTTTCCACTGGTTACAGTACCTGGTACCTCGTACTTTTTTTAGTACCACTTCGGTTGGGGTTCCAAGCAAACCGTACTGTTACCAAAATGTGACGTGTAAACTCTGCTGATCACGGATTGGCCGGAGAGAATCGTCACTACCTGCGTCACTGAACTTGCGACACAAACACAACAGAACCGCTAGATTTAAATCAGCACAGCCAGCGAAGGATCGAACGCGACTGTTTTGAACGAGCGGGTGTGAACATACCTGAAGAAATACCTGATGGGAAAACCTAAAACAGTCCCATTCAAATCAGTCTGATAAACTTCAATTAGAAATAGTAAATTTGGAAAATACATAGACAATGATACTATTACGTTAATAATTTATTAAATTACTCACTATATGAACTGGATATAATGTAGAAGATGAAATAACTTCAAATTTATAATGATAATTTAGTATACTATTGTTTACAAAAAACATGAATCAGTTGCTGCAAATAAAAATTCAAAAGAAACTGTATTGCTTTAACCATAGATTATTTAGATTAACTGTTTGATGTATAAATGAAAAAGTGTAAACATAACCTGACAAGAGCCATCCTCAAATGAGCTAAAACTTGTCACGGTTCGCAGGTCTGTGGATTCCTCCTTTGTTTTGTGTGTGTCTGTGTGTGTGTGTGCGGCTGTACTGAGTGCTGGGCAATCATGATCAGATTGCGTCAGGGTAAGCTGGTGTTGTCAGCTGCACCACTTGACATTGAGTTGTTTGTGCTCATGCCCCTGTGGATCGTTTTGTTTTGTTTTTTTTTTTTCTTTTTTTTTTTTTTACTTCGTTCTCTGTTCAGTGTTCTCCCGTCTCCTGTTTGCTGCACTCGTATCTGTGTGTAGCTGGAGGCTTCCTGTGAAGTGACCGTCGGACTATTGTGGAACCACCTGCTACTGTGAGGATCTCTTGCTTTGTCTGTGGAGGCCGTTGTTCCTTAGACTGTCGTCCGGTTCGGTCATCTGCCCATTGTAGTCCCTGCACTGCTGAGGAGTTCTGCACCCTCATATTCCTGTCATTCTTTTATGCTGTTACCGGTTTGGTTTTCAGAAAATAAACCTTGGAACACTTGCAACTGAATCTCTTGTCTTCTGACAAAAGAACAGAAATAGTGAAAACTTGAAAACCCATTCGAAAACCATATTCCAGTCACACTAGTTCTTTAATCACGGTATTTCAACTTTAAATGCATAACATTTAAAACAGGAGAACATTACTTGCAGTTTTATATTTCGTATAATTAACAGACATTTTCATGCAGTTTAGCACTTCAGCTTTAACAACCCTATGTATAGCATATCCATTACCCACACCGCACTGTTAAACACAGAGCAAAATTACCTAAATTCTGACATAGAAAACGAAAAAAGTGGTGCTGTAGTCACTTGCCAGTCAAGGTGTGTGAACAAGTGTGGGCCAATAGGCCTCTAAAACTCCTTAATTTAGGCGAAGATGTTAACTGATCGTATTGGGATAATAAATCAGACCTGGCAGTATCTGAAAAAGGACCAAGTCCTTATAGTCCTATCCCCATACCAAAACTACCAAAAATGATTGATACGTGTTTCAGAAGGGGACATCATTTGGGGAACTTGAGGGATTTGCCACATTTCCTGCCTGTGGTGAAGATGTTCAGTTATATTGTCCAGACTTTTGCTGTCATGTTTTCCCAAAGATCGCAGAAATGGGTGCCAGCATTTGATTATTTAGGTGGTTGGGCACATCTCTTATGTGCATTTCTTCCAGAATTTTTGGAGATTTTTTTTATTTTGGAAGCATGTGCAATTGTGACTGGGAGTACACGAGGACTCCATCCATGTAGAAACTTTGAAGTTGGAGTGCTTCATTTAAAAATTTCTCTGTTGGCTAACAAGTAATGAAACACCCTCCCGTAGATGGGTCTGGTGAAGGAGGGACAGTGCTTTTTTTTAGAAAGGAGGGGCCAGCTGATTTGGCAAGTAACAAAGCAACCCTCAATGGCAAACCTCTGGCAACCGCTTCCCACTGTCTTTCTTGGTAAGCATGGGGGGGGGGGGGTGAGTGATGCAGAGTAGGTATCTTTAAGTTGTCCACAGGTCTTGTTGCTACAAATGGGTCCCAGAATTCAGGTAGACGTCCGGGAACACTCCATCGCCGATGCCAGCTTCCTCCTCACCATTTTAGAGTACACGTTTAATTGTTACATTGGCATGTAGAATGTTTTTGTCTGAGAAAACCTGAATCATATAATTCACACAGTGAACTCTGCGAATCAAAACTGTTTCACTTTCAGTCACATTTCTTGGGTTTTCAAATAACAAGTCATTGTTTGTTTGCTCCTGGCTGTCAGTTGCCCGAGGTGGATCTTCTGGCACGGTTTCTACAGCATCTGCAATTTCATAGAATGAGCTACCTGGAACAAAGACTGTATCTGGCTCAAATGGAACGGTTTCCGGTATTGTTTCAATAAATGTTTCATTCCCCACACAATCAACATGTATAGGTGAGTATTCAAGTGTGTCAGAGACCATGTCAAAGGATGTGTTCTCACATCATTACCTAGGAACACCACTTCATCATCAGAAGACTGGAGTACATTGTCACTTGAGCTGACAGGTGTAACAGTCGGGGAGTGCAAAGTTTGATTTCTGTTCTGATTGTTACATCCTGAAGCACATGGATTTACGTCTGGTGTGGAAGCAAGCCGGGATCTCTTTAGAGTCAAATTTGTATCAGTTTCATCACTCTGATCAGAATCCTGATCTTTCAGTCTTGTGCACACATACGGTCTAAGAAGTTGGTAACGTGATCTTCTTCGAGTGGTTCTTCAGAGCCAGTGACACTGAGCATAATGTTGAAATCGTCAGCATTCCCTTTTACTGAGTTACCATTAGGGGAAAAAAAAAAGTTTTCTCCCGATATTCAGAACATTTAACACCGGGTCTTCTTTTTTAACAACAATTTCTCGTGTTCCACCACCTTTGGGTCTTCTAACTTGTTTGTAGCTGCTATCTTGGTAGTTCATCAAGCCAAGTTTAATTTTCCTTGTCTTGCTTTCAGCATTCTTATTGCCAACTCCATATTTTTTTTCCGATTTTGAATTGCTGGTAGTTTCATTTTTTCTCTCAATCGGTTGATCAATTTCTGTTTTTGGTCTTCATTCCCATGTTCCTCTGCATTTATCGGCATCCAATATTTTGCAAAAACTATCGCCATATCGAGGAATATACTTGGACAGTTCCTCTTCATTCAGTATAAATCTGAAATACACCAACATAATATTTTTAGCATGCGTTTAGTTTTAGGTGTCAAACTATTTTAATTGCTATCTGAGCCACAATATACCACACTTTTTGTCATTCATATTCTGTATTCTACCTGTGATTATAAAATTTGGTAACACTTTCTATGAAGCCCGTATTTATGATACATTATAAGGGTATTCTTAAGGCATTATAATGAATGCATAATGCGTTATAAAAAACCTTATAATATGTTGTATCATCTCATGAATATTCATAATAACAGTTTAAATATATTATAATATTTACTTATTTGTGGTTATAGCATTTAAGAGAATGATGATTTATAACACAATGAACACTTTGCATCCAATTTTACAATGGATTATATTTCTCATAGTTATATCATAAGTCTCATATCTTGCCATTTTTCTTATGCTACTTAAAGTGGTCAAAGACCACTTATAAGTAGTAGTAGTAGTAATAATAATAATAATAATAATAACAACAACATTTTTTTCTCTCAAACAGCCGTAAGTAGATCAAGAAGAATGTGTAATTGACACTTGCTTTGAACATTATATTGTAATATCAGTTGATATTTTGATGGTACCTTAAAAGCTGTGATATTGTGACTCTTCAACTACATATCACTAGCGGTCATTAGAGTATTAGTATGTCTGTTACTGTAAATATTTGCTAACACTTTATTTTAATGGTCAACCAACAGATAAACTGATAAACTGCAAGTACGTCAACTTATTCTACCAAACTAGATTCTACCATTTTTTAACATACTAATACTCTAATGAGAGTTAGCTGACATGTAGTTGCAAAGTTACTTATAGTCGATTGATTAAGGGGACCATCAAAATAAAATGTAACCATATAAAACATTGCATTTTTTTCAGTTGGAGTATAAAGCTCACATCAATTAATTGATATTAGCTCCACAGGAAACACTCAACATCTAACCACTCACAAGCTGTAGTAAGATACTGTGCAGATCTTAAACAATGTCAAGATATGATACAGTCCATTATAAATGTAAAAATTGATTTTATATGGCGTTCATTGTGTGTTATAAATAAC
Organism: Sinocyclocheilus anophthalmus; assembly: GCA_018155175.1. Taxonomy (NCBI): domain Eukaryota; kingdom Metazoa; phylum Chordata; class Actinopteri; order Cypriniformes; family Cyprinidae; genus Sinocyclocheilus; species Sinocyclocheilus anophthalmus. The sequence goes on from JADLZN010001941.1 coordinate 331,649, forward strand.
CATATTCTTAAAACTTATAACCACAAATGTGTATTTATGTGTATTAAACGTCTGAGTTTAATGAGTTGATAATAACATCTTATATATTTTTTATAAGACTTATGCCTTCATTATAATGCCTTAAAAATACCCTTATAATGTATTATAAATATGGGCTTCATAGAAAGTGTTAACTAAAATGTGGCTAATTTTTAAAATTAGTATGTAAAAAGAATACGCTCTTAAAGGAACTATGCGTATACGCGTCCTGAAATGGGGGGTTGGGGGGGGGGGGGGTCGATAATTAAGGATTTGCTGTTACTGCCTGCTACCTTGACTGATTTAGGGCTGTCATGGATGAATAAATCGAACACTTAAACTGCCAATATGTGGCAGCAAGTCCCGTTTTATTAAATGATTCACTGAATCATTCAATCAAGCAATTGGTTCAAAACGGCAGATTCAGTAGAAACAAAGCAAGTGACTGCCTTTATGAATGGATTATTAATCATTTGCTCAGTCAATTCATTTATATAAATGAATGAACTATGGAACTATTTGAGCTTGTGCACAGCTTGTTGCAATATTAAGGTCTGATTTATCAATCACTGTTATTTAGTTGGAAAATTATCATACTTGGAGACAATTTTTAATAGTTAATTTATGAAGTTTTACACAACATTATTACATAAGATGATGATAAGCGTAGTAAGATAGTCAAGTTATGTTTACAACAGATTTGATTTTACTCAAATTGAAAAACACCATTATAAAACCCCATAGGAAAATCTGGAAGTAACCAGCTGCAAATTAGATTTCTGGGTTCTGGTGTCATACCTGAACCACTCTAAGATGTACACATCTACTGGACATTGTTTGCACTTACATGTAAAGTACAGTTTAGTCTATAGAAATTAAGTCAGTGATTTCAGTGCGTGCTTTACTTATAAAGGATATTACACACAGGACCAGATCAAATATTCTTTAAAGGTGCTATATAGGATTTCTCAAAGTATAATCAGCAAACAAATATTTGCGATGTAAAGATGCAGTGTAGTAATGACCTTAGCATCCCAGTGTTGCCAGAGCACACGTGTGAAATGCAGTCTGAGATTCAGACAGAGGGCTAAGAGTGGTCGAAAAGTCATATGACACCTTTAAAACGAATCTTATCTTTTTTTGTAAAGCTTCTTTACAGAGGCATCGAATTCTGTTTGCATCACAGAATCATGATGTTTCTGTTTATGCCTTTAAAGCTGCTTTGAAACAATCCATATTGTCTCACTGGTTGCATTGCGTGTCCTTCCAGCTAACGTTAGAACTTACTAGTTTTCAAAACAGTGGCTATGAAACATGCATTATTCGTGTGACCATTTCAATAACCATAAAACAGGAATACTGTAGCAAACCGCGTGTTAAATTTTTTTTCAACACCCCCCATTCGAGGATCTTAACATACCTTATCTTCCTCCATTTTTGTCAGGTTCTCCTCGGGGACACCCCTCTCTCTCAATGCAGAGATAAAGTCTATATTTTCTGCAGGAAATTAGTAACTTTATGATGGAGATTTCAACCGCCAGCACATAGACCATGATATTCGCCAAAAGCATTCACAAGGCGCAGGGATAGCTACAATTACGTAGTGAGAAAACGGGTTTAACATTGAGATCACAAGAAAATTAAGTAGTGATAATGAGGAATCAACTCTCGTTATGTCGAGATCACAAGAAAATTCACGTCTGATACGGAAATCAACATCGTTATGTAGTGATACGAGAAATTAAAGTCGTATGTACGGAAGAGGTCTGACACAACAGGTTAGGGTATATACAAAACAGTTTATTAGGTCACAGTGAGTACTGGTGTCGGGTCCGGAGGAAGTGATGGTGAGGGAAAGGTCCGTGAGAGAGTGCAAAGGATATGGAGAGTGGAGTAATCCGAGTCTTTGGCTTCTAAGGCCGCGGGAGTCCAGGACAGAGATTTGGGTTTCCCTCGGAGTAAGTTGGTGAGGGGGCTGGTGATCCTGCTATAGCTTTGAATGAAGCGACGGTAAAAGTTGTCAAAGCCGAGGAATCGTTGGAGTTCTTTAACTGTAGTGGGTTCTGGCCAGGAAGTTACAGCTTCCACCTTCCCCTCGTCCATCTAGATACGTGGTAATGTCCTCCCACAGGCATGTACTGGGGTTGGTGGAATGTGCATTTCAGCCTTGAGGATTAGGGTGCTCCCAGGGCGTTGAGGACCTCGCAACGTGGTGGGCGAGTTCGGCCTGGCTCGGGAGTAGATGATGGATGCATCTATGTATGCAATGCGAAACGTGGAGAAACTCCGGGAACTGTGTGAAGCCTGGAATATGGAGGGCATGGCAATCACTAGGGCTAGGACCAGAACTCGTAGATGGAAAGTCGGGGTCACAAAGGTGGTTTTCCACTCGTCCCCCTCACGTATCCAGATGAGGTTATAAGCACTGCGGAGGTCCAACTTAGTGAAGATGGTGGCCCCACGGAGATGCTCAAGGGCACTTGGGACGAGGATATCAGAACTTGACTGTGATGTTGTTTAATGCTCTGTAATCGATACAGGGCCTCAAGCCTCCGTCCTTCTTGGACACGAAGAAGAAGCTTGATGCAGCAGGGGAGTTAGATGGATGGATGTAACCTTGACCCAACGCCTCCTTGAAGTAGTCCTCCATGGCCTTCTGTTCAGAAAGCGACAGTGAATAGATTTTTCCCCCGAGGCACTGGCTCACCCGGAATGAGATCGATGGCACAGTCCCATGGCCGATGTGGTGGTAAGCGGGAGGCTTGTTTGGGGCAAAACACGTCTCTGAAGGGGGCATAGCAGGCTGGAATTTTTAAGGATTGCTTCTCGATGGGACTCTCAATGGAGGTGGAATTCACGGGAAGGGCCTCGGGGAGTTTCTTAGGAGGAGATGGAGTCCCGGGGAAGCAATCAGGGAAGCAATCCCCCCATCATGTGGGGGGAGCACATTCTAGGACTTTCCCATTCTTCCAGGCCAGAATGGGATTGTGCTTTACCAACCATGGGCGCCCTAAGATGATGTCCTCAGTAGACCCTTCCAGAACAAGAAGATGAATGTCCTCCGAGTGAAGGAGGACCAGACGAAGAGTGATGGGTCCCACGCGATAGCGAACATGTCTACGGCATAGTGGTGTTCCAGTTATCGACTGGACTTGGTACACTGTTTCAGTGGCGGTAGCCTGTAATTTGAGCTGGCGGCAGAGGAGATGAAGTTTCCTGCTGACCCGGATTCGATAAGGGCCGATACTGAAATAGAGACATCAGAGGCAGTACACAGGTAGTGAGGGGCTCCCTATAATCATATCAGGTGAATCACATCACACGGGTGTGGCGGGGCATGCCAAGATCATATGCCCTTGAGCTCCACAGTATAAACAGAGACCCGGGTCAGCCTTCTCTGCTGCTCAGCGGAAGATAATCGTTGCTTTTCCACGATCATGGGTTCTGGTGCTGGTTCTGGAGGATAACTGGGCTCTGGTCGGCGGAGGCAGGAGGTTGTGGCATGGACAGGTATAGCTGCTAGACAGGACTGCGTGCGGCTCGAGCATCGGATGGACAATTGCATTAACTTTTCCAATCCAAACGAATCATCATAGACAGCGAGCTGTAACCGAAGCTGGGGCCCCAGCCCCTCTCTTTAAGTAGTCAGCAGCGATCACTCATTCCATCCACTTGCTGCTGCGAGAGCTCTGAACTTCAGCGAGTATTCGGCAATCGACATGGTCCCCTGTTGTAAGTGATAGAGTTGTTCTCCCACAGCGGCATCTCCATCTGTCCTTTCAAACACCTCGCGAAAATGCACAAGGAAGTTCTGCAGATCTTGAATGACGGGGCTGGCCTGAGTCCAGATCGTTTCCACCCATCGCAATGCATGTCCTGTTAGCAGGGAGATAATAAAGACAATTTTTGAAGTGTCAGTGGGATATGAGTGCGGTTGCATCTTAAAGGTGAGATTGCACTGGAGGAGAAATCCATTGTACTGCTCCGCCGAACCAGAGTAGGGCGCCGGTCTGGCCATGGGACTAGCGATGATGGTAGGTGAAGAAGTGCTGGTTGGGATGGATGAAGTGATGGGTGGTGATGGCGGCGATGCCGGTGGGTTGCGTAGCACTTGTCGTAGTGAGTCTACGAGCTCCTGGAAGGGGTCGGGTTTACTCATCTGTGCCGTCGGTGTTGGTCCGTTCTTCTGTTACGGAAGAGGTCTGACAACAGGTTAGTGTATATACAAAACAGTTTATTATGTCACAGTGAGTACTGGTGTCGGGTCCGGAGGAAGTGATGGTGAGGGAAAGGTCCGTGAGAGAGTGCAAAGGATATGGAGAGTGGAGTAATCCGAGTCTTTGGCTTGATTGAGGCTGGAAGGTACATGGGTGAAGCACACACCTCAGCGATCCGGGAACTAGGAGATACAGGAGACACTTGGAGGCTAGGAGACACTAGGAGGAACACAGGAGGTAAGTAATGCAAGAAGTATTCAAAGGTAATCAGTAGCAAAGTCATTGAGTCCTCTACGGGTATACGAGACCGGACAGTGAGGGTGCCTGAGGTGTGTGCTTTTATGCAGGCTGGTAATGAGGTGCTTGATTGGTGACAGGTAAAGGTGCTCAGAACTCAGGTGAGAGGGATCGTTGTGATTGGGTGGTGGCGGAGCCTGGCCGATCTGTTACATTTATGAGAAAAGGAAAATAATAAAAAGTATTGCATGGGATCTTAGAACTTCCGTACTTTCAGTAGCGGAAATTTAACCTTTTCACTGGTGAGTTTAAAATATTCTAGCTGTCCCGCCAGAGTGAGTTTTTTTTTTAGGCGACCGTTATTTTTGAACTTTTCCCCTTATGTTTCCATGGCGACACATCATGCTTGTCACGTGACACCGCAGCCACGAAACACTATGACGGATGGATCGCTTTTATTTCATTTTTCCTTTTTTATTCAAAATATTCGTGCTCCCATGTGTGTCTAACACATATTAACACAATCTAACACACTTGCTTACCATGTCATCAACTATCTGATATTCCGATTCACAAATACGTGTAAGTGAGTGTGTGGTGTCGTTTAAATACCATCATAAATGAGCTTGATCATGATCTATAACGTGAGATGGATGCCGCCATGTTTGTTCGCGCTGCAGATCAGAGAATCCTGTCAGTCAGAATGCCCTCGTGTAGCTGACAGAGTTGGGGTTCGCCTGAGCCACGGCGATGAACATGGCTCGTTCCTCCATAATCTCGGGGGGAAAACAAACAGAAAACAAAAACGGGGAGAAGAAGGGCCGCTCACTTTCAATTTGGGTCTGCTGTTCTGTCACAGTCACTCGGGGAGGATGGAACAAGGAGACACAGGAGAATATTTCAACATGGAATTAAATGGAATCAGCAACGGGGAAAACACAAGAACTCACAGAAGACATTTAACAGCAGACGAGAAACACTGGGAAACACTGGGTTTAAATGAACAGACACAATGGGACACACCTGGGAGCAAATTAACTAATTAATCTAACACACTTGGACACAAATGAAATCAATGAGGACAGGACACAAGAAGAACCAAATAAGGACAATCAGGAACATACACGTGACACTACTGTATGGACGTACATTTACTTTCCCTTCAGCCTGAGGCTTATTCATTTCACTTTTGTGTGAAAGGCCTTTATATTTGCCAAAAAAATATATTTTTTATTTTAAAAACAAACAAGCAAGCCCTGTCCAGATTTAAAAAGTAACACAAAAGTAATGCAACACATTACTTTCCATAAAAAGTAACTAACGTAATTAGTTACTTTTTTATGTAGCAACGCAATATTGTAATGCATTACTTTTAAAAGTAACTTTCCCCAACACTGCAACTGACTATAAGTAACTTTGCATGTACAGCACTTATTTATCACCTCACCAACAGTCTACAGCATAATGTATAAGAGAGTTAGTGACATGTAGTTGCAAAGTTACTTACAGTTGTAGAATGTCTAAAGTGGACTATCAAAATAAAATGTAACCATATAAAACTTCAGTTGGAACTCATGCAAGGGGGTTACATTAAAAAAATGTTTGAATTGGTTTGTTCAGGGGTCCAAAAAAGCAACTGCATATAATACTATAAACTGGAGATTTCACATTTTCACTCTCTTTAAACTCATTCTTTCCTCCCTTTCTCTTTTTCTGCAACTTATGTGAATGTGTGAGTGCAAGTGATTATATGTTAGATTAGTTTATATGTCTTAGAATTATCCAAAAAAGCCTAATTTATATTGAAAGGGGAAGTATCTCATGTTTTGTGCTCACAAGTTAATGTATTAAACTGCCGATCTTGTAACCATGTTAATAAATAGTGTTTTCACTATACTTTGGATATCAATATGCATTGCAGAGTTTATGTTATACGGCCTGTTCAATGAATCGCTGGCCGATTCAGTTGATCAGCCAACAGTGATTCTGTCAAAATTCCCTATAAAAAATTATAATTAATTCCCTTTGAGCTAAATTTACCTGTTTCCCTTACATTACACATTAGTCACAGAAGCTGTGTTTTTCAGTCAAGAAATAGCAGTTTTTCCTGTCCCTGGTGCAGCTGGTTGCCATTATTTGCACCTCATATCCAGAAAGCTGGTAAGCTGCGGTTACGAAAACATTAGCATGTAGTTATCCAGTGATATTGATAGCGGATGTTAAATGTGCACAAAGTATTTTTCCACATAAAATTTTACTCCTAAAGAAATGTTTCACACTTTTAAAAAATCATGTTACTCATATGCAATGATTCCAGTCATTGCTAAGCTCTTTTATTTACAGTACATGAAGTGGGTTGCCTCATGGTGGCTGCCATATTGAGATAACATGACCATTACTCAACATTTGTGTTCATGGAAATAAATTAATAATGGATTACTGAATAACAATACCATGAATAACTTAAAACTGTTGCTTTTGCGTGATACTCAAGTTAATAACAAATTCATAACAACATAAACTCCCCACTGATTATGGGATCAACTGCATTGGAACAAGTGTGTAATGTAGTTGTTTATAGTTTTTTAATGGCTCTGTAATCATAATCTGAAGATTTATCAGTGCCAGCATTTTACAGCCTAATGTATTCTAAATCAAATTAAATGGACAGTTGTGTGACTGTAACAGCATTTTACCCTAAGTACACTCTGTATCCACCAACATTTTCTCTCGATTTATGTAACATTTTTATCATACTGAGCGGTTCATTTATAGCCTTACTCAGAATTATACATTTATAATCCCTTACTTCAGAGCTGAGACACACAATTCCTACAGAATTCTCTCAGGATCCTTTTGGGACTCCAAATAAAGAGCTGGAAAAAAATATTATATCATTTTGAAAACACCCACCTGTGACTGTGGGGTATGAATGAGTAATATCCAGACACAGTCAATAATTCGTAAAAACTATTAACTTAATCAGATACTAGAACAGCACAGACCCAGAGAGTCTTTGATTCAAATCTGCCTTGATCTGCATAAAAGCCAAAGTAAATTCCTACCGTATGACTTTGCGAACTGTGTCTAAGCTATTTAAAGTCTGCATCTTGCTAGAATGACAGAACTAGCATTTCCCTAAAGCAATACATCTGTGCCAAATCTGGCCCTGGTTATGTTATTGGACCCAGTTAACAGTTAACATATTGGAGGTCTACAAGGAAATTTTATAGTCCATTGATTTTATGGCATTAGGAGAAATGCAAAAGCTGGAATAAAACGGAATTGATTTGTTGCAATGATCGTGTTCTTGCAGTGTTGCGGTCTGCTAATAGGTGTGGCTGTAATTATGATGACTAAAAGGTTCTTATTTTATCCCATGACAGCAAAAGATCCAAACATGGTGGATAATATTTCACCTCTGTGCCAGTACTGTGCTTTATATTTCACTGCTCATGTGGATTATGTAAACAGTAATTTGCAAAATCATGTAATGTTCCCTTGATATGATAACTGCTCATGCAAGACTGTCAAATTATTTTGAATATGGTAATACATGAAGATTAAGTTTCAATCTTTGGTTTAAATAACAGTGATTCAGCACTAGCTGAAGTACAACAAAGGTTAAGAAAGTATAAAATTTCTGTTTTGTTGCAGTCATTGTTTAGATTTATGTATATGTCACAATATTTCTTGTCATATTGTAATGACACAGACTCTGTCAGAGGGCTGGCATTTTAAAGGCACTTAAACACCATAATTTGTTTTCTAATGCACAGCATCCGCTCATCATTCACTATTGTTCATCTGTCAGATTCTACAATGCGAAAATCTCATGTGGGTTTTTAATGCTTTAATGTTAAACTACAGTAGCTGACTGTGTGATATGCAACAGAAAAACAAACCTGTATTTGTCGTTCTTGAATATTTAGACTGCATGAAAGATGTAATGTATGGTGATAAATGGAAAATAAACACAGACAGGGTGATGAGGCACTCGACGCAAAATAGAATGTGCATAATCCCACTTGTTACATGACTGCTTGCCAAATAAATAAATATGTTGATGTAAAATATTTATGAGTTAAAAGTTATCTCATAAAGATATCTATATATTATTTTTCTGCTAAAGCAAAAAAAATGTTTCAAACAGTGTACAAAACAATTAGCTCAGCAATGAGGCCAACACTGCAAAAATATTATAGTAATATTAATACTGAATTTTACAATCATTTTCACTACAGTCGGAAACTGTGTGCTAAATGGCACGACTGATCAATCAGCCATGAACCCAACTAACCAGCTACGAGGAGAATCACAACATTACAATTTTGATTTGAAGCAACACTATCCGAATTTGAAAATTCTGACAAAAGACAAATGTAGAAGACTGTTACTTAGTACTAGTCAGGGGGCATTTACACGACTCTGTTTTCAACTAAAAACTGAAAAAAGTGTATGTGTTTTGGCTGTTCAACAATGCAGTTTTGTGTGCTTAAAAATGCTCATTTTTGAAAAACGGTGCAAGTGCAAGTTTTTGAAAACAATACCATTACTGCCTCTCTGTAAACTACAGAAACGCAAATTTGTGAAAACGGTGACATCATGCACATGTGTATTATGTGGTGAGCCAGCGTGTTTTCCTTACAAAGTGGCAGTGCATCTTTGCTGGCATGTATAATTCAGAGCGTTGTTACTTGTTTTTGTGGATCCCGTATTGAATGGAGAGCATGTTTGACCACATTCTACTGCAAACTTTTCAAAAATGTGAAAAGGGAAAAACGTTACTTTTATACATTTGTTGTGTAATGTACATAGAGTATTTTATTCAAATGTAGCCATTGACAGGCTTCATGGGATTGTGTTGGCGCTAGAACATATTTGGGGATTTGTTTGTAGAATATATAATATATTATATATATCTATTACCAGGAATTACTCTGTTGACCATGGCTGAAAGTTGAAAACAGGCTGAACAGCTTCAATAAATGATATCCATTGATTTAGCAACCTCATAGCTCACAGTAACTCTGTCGGTAGTTATTTTTCAAAGCCAGTTCTGCTATGTTGAAAATAAATGGGATGTTTACTTCCAGAACCCTACTACTTGCACTGTTTAAAAAACAACTATAATACTACAATATTTTACAATGAAAAGAGAGACTGTTAATATATTTTTAACCAAGTATTCATTTGAGTACACCAGCTGAGGTGATTATTTTAACCCTAATCAAACCACTAGATCAAAGGCATATGTACTTTTATGCACATAAGGTTAACTGAGACTCAAGAGTCCTCACGAAAAGATGGCATTTCTCTCTCTAGTTTTATTTAGAAAACTGTGGAAATATTCTAGGTAAATGGTTAGATGCAACCAACAGGCATGACGTCAGGCCTTTTTACCACTCTGCAAAAACTGCTGTGTCGCAGAGCGCATGTAATGCGATTCGTGGGCAGAGCCATTCAGATTCCTCTGTCTAACCAATCAATTGCACAAACAAAGGGCCACCTTATCTTCTGGTGCACTACACCAATGATAAGCTTAACACTGATTTTTTTTTGTCTCTGTGTGAAGTGTTGTCTCTGCATGAAGCATGTGTACAGACTTTAAACTCTTTCCAAGCACCAATGAAAGATCTGAGTTTGCACCGAATGCTGTGTTTGAATGTAAGACTGGAAAATAGCTGCAGTCTAGGAAAGTTGCCTCCTTATGCTCTCTCATTATAACTATGTGTGATAAAACAGTGCTCAAGATAACCCAGTGAAAGTCAGGCTAGTTACACACATTTAAAGGAGATTTGCCCCTAGTGTATATTGCTTGGCAAAACTATACTTCATAGCTCCCCTTTGGTAGTTATCAGCTTGTTAGTATTGTAAAGCAAGTCTTGGTTTTGAATACAAGAGCTGAAGAAGATACATTGCATCACCAAGAGTGAGTGGCCATTCTTTCTGATCAGTGGATTTGTTTATTAAGTTCATACCCATTAAAATGATAATTCATTCTTTTGTGTAGCACAAAAAGATACATTTGCAAGATTATGTTGGTCATTGTTTATGCATTTACAGTAAACGGGGACTGAAGCTTTCAAGCTTCAAATCCACAAATGTACCATATATGTATCAGAAAATTTGTTGATACAACACTTCCCTTTCGAGGGAACTCAAACTGTGTCCTCTAGTGGTTGCCATGGGGAACGCCTTCAGTGTAACCAGTAGGGATGCACCGATACCACTTTTTCCAGTACTCGCCCGAGACGATACTTTTATTTTTTGTACTTGCCGATACCAAGTACCGATACCAATATTTTAATTGCTTTTGTGAATTTTTTAAATATTGGGTACAGAAACCAAAAGAGTATGTATAATGTTAGTTGGTTAACTTAATTTATCAAACAGATACAGTCAAACCAAAATTATTCAGACACCTTCACCATTTCCCCATTACACAGTTACTGTCACTAAGGTTTAGAAATGGTAATAAAATATGACAAGAACTCAGAGTTACACTGTGTCAGAACAAATTAAGCTTGATGATGTTAGATAACTTTTATATAAAGGTAATGGAATTTACACATCAACCCAAAAATTGATTCAGACCACTGTGATGACATAAACACAACTGTCAATACTTAGTCGGGCAACCCTTAGCTTTAATTGGAGAGTCGTTCACTGCCGTTTGTGCCTGTAGTCTCCTGGGCATGCTGCCATCCAGGTTCATGCAAACCTCAACTTCAATTATTTTCCCAGACTCGGTCTGAATAATATTTGGTCCCAAATTTGTATCAGAATTAATGTAGTCACTGATATGAATAAATTTTGGGTATAATTTTTGTCACAGTTTACTTTATTTTGCTATATTTTAACTATAGTGTCCTGCACCCACTAGTAAAAAAATATCACAAATTATATCTGGTCTCTGAATAATTTTTGGTTTGACTGTATATCCTTTTTTCACGCTTAATTATGCCCCTTAAAATGTATTTTACAAGTTTGTTACTTTCACTGTTAATTTTTTTCTCTATGATACATCATCTTTAATTTAATAGCATTAGAGCTGCTCAATTGCAGTTGCTTAGTACTGTAATCATGTGATTTGCTGTAAAAATGCAGGGAACCACTCACTATAAATCTAACTGTGATATTTTCAGAAAAAGAAGTCGCGTTTTTTCATCTGAAACGTGCGGCGATTTATTCCAAAAGCTACTCAGATATGCAGACACGTCCAAGTCAAGCAAAACACGCGCAACACATGCACGTATTCGTACAGTGCAGAATGAGAGGGACAACAGCCTAGCGCATTTCACACAGACTGCTAGATTCACTTTCGCCAGAAATTTGTATATGCCTAAGGTTGAATGCCCCAATAAATGGTCTTATTTTTACGATTTAGCTTTAATCCAAATGATGTGTGTGCTAAGTGAGTGAACATCAAAGATCACATAACAGAAGTGCTCTCTACTCTCTCTCTCTCTCTCTCCCCCGACTGTTAAGTTACTTGTGCATTGTTTTACTTACTTGTTTTTGACATATCCGACCGAACTACAAACTTTCCAGTGATGTCTCTGAGAAAGGTATATTCACTCGACAAGCTTGCGATCCACTCAATCCACTCAATGTGCTTTTCTTATCAGCTCGCGCACATCAGCTATACAGGCGTTAATACTGACTGTTTAACATTATTTTCATTGCATACATATACTTTGTAGACATCTTTAATCTCTAATAACTCCATTCTGCTGTCTGTTGTTGGTGTTTCTTTGTCTGAATATGGCACTTGTCACATGCTGTATGGTATCGGTGTTTGGTATCGGGCATTTTAACGAGTAAGAGTACGAGTACAGAAGCTCAGTATCGGACCCGATACCGATACCAGTATTCAGACATCCCTAGTAACTGGTGTCTGAAACACATCTAAACACAACAATAACATTGCCCGGCGACAGCCTATGATGTCACTACCGCCACAACCATAGTATAAAAGGGCGCCTGGAGAGTCGTTCACTGCCATTTGTTTATGTTAGCAGCTAAGCACAACTAGAAATGCATGTTCTCTTATCAGAGGCTTTGCTCTGATACCCAAGGTTTCACATGACCCATGTGTTGTGGCTGAGAAGCTCTCGAGGGACTTGAAAGTGCTCATTGTGCTTATTCCTTTGTGAAAAACAATAATTAAGAAATTTGAGAAAAAAAAAAAAAAATAAATTTTAAGAGGATTGGTGTGAATTGAACATGCTCGACTCACAAGGAGGCAGATTATGCTCATTGTGATGCATTCGCGGGACTACTGGAAGGGGAGGTGAATGCTTCATTATTTACCTGAGACTGTATGCAGCGTTTGCATGAGTGTGTTAGCCTCTTGCGTGAGTTGAACAAGCTCATAGAGATGCATTCGCAGCAGCAGTTTATGTTCTCGCTTGACTTCCGAGAGAATCTATCGCTGGAGCGAAGCGTGTTTAGCTCCTGCGGAAGTAGAATACATGCTGCGGATTGCGGTTACGGTGATAATATTCTCTGCCTTTTGCATGCGATTCGAGTCATGCTGTTGCTGTGGCAATTAGTCAAACCATTTGCGGAGTTTATAGGCAGAGCATGGAAGGGACCTGGCATTATAACTGCACCTCGGGAATCCAAGAGTGATTATATAATTGCAGGTACATTTGGTGTCCGAAGTCATTATTTTTTTTCTGCTTTTTTCAAATGATTATATTTGTAATTATTTAATACTGTGTTACTCATTGTTATTAATTACAAGATGTTACAGTCCATAGCAATATAATATGTTTTTGCAAAAAGTGTCTTAAATAGCTGAAAATCATGATTTCTTGTTGTCCGAATTAGTAATTTCCTTTTTTCCATCATGTATCATTGTGTAATCAAAATATTTTATTGTACTTTTCTTTTTGTAATATTTCATTCATTTTATTTATAAAATCCCTAAAGAGTAATTTACCTAATTCTACAACAACCTAAAAGTTCTTACACTAAGAGTCATTTTATAAAGTGTCAAATCTGTTACCACAATATCAAAAGGAAAACAGATTTTTTCATTGATCACACTTTGTGTTATTTAAAAGTCTTTTAACCATGATTTAATTGGAGCGGTACGACTGGTCTTCAACGAGCCCAAAAGAGTCCATGTTACACCTCTCTTTATCTCCTTGCACTGGCTACCGGTTGCGGCTCGAATGAAGTTCAAGACATTGATGCTTGCATATAGAACAGCCACAGACTCAGCACCCGCCTACTTGCACTCACTACTATGAATTTACATCCCTTTCAGAAGTCTGAGATCCGCTAGTGAACGACGCCTCGTGGTACATCACAGAGAGGCTCAAAATCACTTTCCAGAACATTCTCGTTTACCATTCCTGGTTGGTGGAATGATCTTCCAACCCCTATCTGGAATGCTGATTACCTGACATTTTTCAAGCGACAGCTGAAAACTCGTCTTTTTCGAAGCTACTTGACTTCATCATAAAAAAATAATAATAAAAAAAAATTCTCTCTTTATTAATTCCTTCTCTTTCTAGCTTGTACTTATTTGAACAATGTCTAAGAACTTGGTATTACAACCACTTCCTGTGTCTGTTTGCCTCTTTAAGAAGAATCGCTTTATTTATCCCCCAATTGTAAGTCGCTTGGATAAAAGCGTCTGCTAAATGACTAAATGTAAATGTAATTAGTGCCATGTGCTCTTAGCATTTACGCTAGCAAGTGGAGTTTTTTTGGCACAAAGAAGAAAATGGTCAATTCTGTTACTGTCAAACGCTGTTACCAAGGTAGAGTAACAATGCTGACAATGCGGTAACAGAATTGACAGTCCATTGGACAATTGTCAATTCTGTTACTTTACAATTCTGTTTCTTAAAGGGTCAACTCTGTTTATGAACTATTTCACAAAAAAAATAAAAATAAAATTGTTGTTTAAAATCTATTAAACATTATTGATTTATTTTTGCACCCTTATAATATGTCAACTACATTTATTTTTTTAACTGGATATTGTATATAATACATTTTCAGATGAAAAATATTTGCTCCAAGTGGACGGTTCTGTGAAGACATTAATTTTAAAGGTATGCATAGGTGAAATATTATCTCAGTTTCAAGTGATGGAATGTAAGGACGGTTTGTCTAATGATACAAGAAAGATTTTTCCTTTTATGATTTATTGATATTTCTACACATTGCCTAATTTGTCCGTGACAGAGTTGACAAACAATACTATAAAGACATCTGTTTTTTTCATTAAAAGTAAAAAAAGGAAGTAACTTGTGTTTGACAAGCACTGAATTATTAAAATTAAATATGTTTTAAATAAGATACTGAAAAAATAAATCTGTTTGTGAAAAGTTTTTTTTTCTTAACTTTCTGCAGTGCCAAATGTATCTCCAATTATAAAATCACCCACATGCTTTACACCTTTACTTTCATTTTGGGGTTGTATGGCTCTCTGTATGGCTCTCCTCCCCCCACCCTGGGGACCTCTTGGGATGAATGGCCTCCTACAAGGCCTCCTCAATTAGGCTCCTCCTCTTTGTCAAGTGTAGGCTTGCGAGCCTCCCTGATGCTTGGCCCTGAAATGAGCTAGTGCTCCTCACCTGCGAGCAGTGTAGTTGAGTGCCTTGCACTCTGGGGCTAGGAGCTTGACTGTACTCCCCTCGTGCTCCTGAGGGCCACCTGTGAGTATGTCAAGTGAGTATGAGAAACTGCATACTGATGGTCTGGATCTAGGTGACCCCAAGTGTGGTTACCTTCATCCATGTATCCAGAAAATATCTGCAAGTCTTCAGAGCCATACGCGGGGGCTACGGTGGGTGAGTAAGATCCATTTAATTTCCTAAGGATACTGTTATTGTTAGTTTTCTTGCATTTATTGTGTGTATGCTAACTACCCTACCTCTTGCAGCACAACTGGGACCTCCGTTCTTTACCACTAACTTTCAATACTGGGTAGTAGGGCTCCCCATGGGTTTCCCCTGTTGGAAGTCAGGAGATGAGAGCCCTATCTGGGACCTCTCTCCCTTTGCTCTGGTGACCTCTTGGAGTTTGTGATCTAGTAGACCTCCCTAATTAGGTTCTCCTTAGCCCAAGTTGTAGGCCTGCGTAGCCTCCTTGATCATTTTGCATCTCTAGGATGAGCTGATGCTCCTCACCAATGAGTAGGTGTAGTTGAGCATTCTGCTCCCCGGGGACAGGAGCCTGAGGGCTGCAAGTGGATATGTGGATATGTCTCTGGTACAGAATCCTGGTTCCCTTGATGGCGAGTTGCTAGGCCTATCTTACTGGGTCTCCCTGTCAATACCATCACTGGAGAACCTTGACACCGAATCGTTAGGTGCCTCCTTGGTCATCAAGGTCCCAGAATAATGCTGCAACCTCAGGTTGTTAACGAACTTGCTTCAAAAAAGCAACATTTCAATACATACATTTTTGGTTTTAATATTTCCTTAGTTTGCTTTGCGTCGTGCCTAACAATGCCCTTCAGCCGTGATTTATTCACGATACAGCATGGCCTCGATTCATATACTTATTATGCAATATATATAATAGATTATATATATATATAATATATATATATTATATATATATATATATATATATTATGCAATAAGGTATGAGAGGGCATTTGTTAGAATTCTCACTTCCAGCGACTCTGCATCAGTGTGGAAAAGTCTAAAAGAAATCACCAACTACAAGACACCATCCCCCAGCACTGTGCAGAATCAACACCTGGCAGACGATCTGAACGAGTTCTACTGCAGGTTTGAAAAAACACCCCACACCCGCCCTGAACACCTCTCCCCACAACCATTCACACCTCCAACAACCCCCTCTCCCCCACACCTGCAATTCAGATCAGCGAAGACG
This sequence comes from Sinocyclocheilus anophthalmus, assembly GCA_018155175.1. Classification (NCBI taxonomy): domain Eukaryota; kingdom Metazoa; phylum Chordata; class Actinopteri; order Cypriniformes; family Cyprinidae; genus Sinocyclocheilus; species Sinocyclocheilus anophthalmus. Next base: position 347,992 of record JADLZN010001941.1, read on the forward strand.
AGGTGCGCCAGGTCTTCCGGAAGCAGAAAAGGAAAAAAGCACCAGGCTCAGATTGTGTTACACCAGCCTGTCTGAAATCCTGTGCTGACCAGCTGGCCCCCATCTTCACACTGATCTTCAACAGATCACTGGAACTGTGCAAAGTCCCTTCATGCTTCAAATGCTCCACCATCATCCCCGTCCCAAAGAAACCCAAAATTACTGGACTTAATGACTACAGACCTGTGGCTCTAACGTCTGTGGTCATGAAGTCTTTTGAAAAACTGGTGCTGGCCCACCTGAAGGACATCACTGGACCCTTGCTGGATCCTCTTCAGTTTGCCTACAGAGCAAACAGGTCTGTGGACGATGCAGTAAACATGGGACTGCATTATGTTCTGCAACATCTAGACAGACCAGGGACTTATGTGAGGATCCTGTTCGTGGACTTCAGCTCGGCCTTTAACACTATCATCCCAAACCTCCTCCTGCCCAAACTAACTCAGCTCTCTGTGCCCACCTCCGTCTGTCAGTGGATCAACAGCTTCCTGACAGACAGACAGCAGCTAGTGAGGCTGGGAAAATACACATCCAGCTCCCGTACGATCAGCACTGGAGCTCCTTAGGGTTGTGTTCTCTCCCCACTGCTCATCTCCCTCTACACCAATGAGTGCACCTCTAAAAGACTCCTCTGTGAAGCTCCTGAAGTTTGCAGATTACACCACACTCATCGGCCTCATTCAGGACGGTGACGAGTCTGCTTACAGACAGGAGGTCGAGCAGCTGGCTGTCTGGTGCAGTCTCAACAACCTGGAGCTCAACACGCTCAAAACTGTGGAGATGACCGTGGACTTCAGGAGAAACCCCTCTGCACTCCCCCCACTCACCATCATGGACAGCACTGTGACTGCAGTGGAGTCATTCAGGTTCCTGGGCACCACAATCTCTCAGGACCTGAAGTGGGACACTCACATTGACTCCATTGTGAAAAAGGCCCAGCAGAGGTTGTACTTCCTTCGCCAGCTGAGGAAGTTCAACCTGCCACAGGAGCTGCTGAAACAGTTCTACTCCGCCATTATTGAATCTGTCCTCTGCACTTCAATAACTGTCTGGTTCAGCTCTACTTGGTTCTACCAAATCTGACCTCAGAAGACTTACAGAGGGTAGTCCGGACTGCTGAGCGAATCATTGGTACAACCCTCCCTTCTCTCCAAGAACTGTACTTATCCAGAGTGAGCAAAAGGGCTGGCAGAATCACTCTGGACCCCTCACATCCAGCACACTCCCTCTTTGAACTGTTGCCATCTGGTTGACGCTACAGAGCACTGAGCACCAGAACGACCAGACACAGGAACAGTTTCTTCCCTCAGGCCATCCATCTCACGAACACTTGACAATAACCATGGAACACACTATTTATTCACTCATACACTTATTTATCTAACACTCATACTCAGCCTACACCTCAAATTTGCACATAATATACAGTACCTGTACAAAAAAAAACTGTCCTATTGTATATACCTGCCACAACAATTGGCATTTATATATTTTTATTCCTTTTTACTTTTTTACTATTTTTTATTATATTATCTTGTTTTTGTTCCTGTCACTGGCACTCTGTTACACTGTGGAAGCTTCTGTCACGAAAACAAATTCCTCGTATGTGTAAACATACCTGGCAATAAAGCTCATTCTGATTCTGATTCTGATTCTGATTTCTCATAACAGTTCTCATGAAAAAATCCAGCCAGCATCATGGTTTGTCATAATGGCTTTAATGGATTTAAATATAAAAATCCATTGTAGATGAATGTGAGTAAGAACTTTGGGGAAAGTTCGGTTTTTGGATTCATAAGTACACATAACGTTTTTCTCTAGGACAATTTTTTCACAAGGTCACAGAAATCGTCTTTTTTTTTTTTTTTTTGTGTTTTTTTTTTTTTTTTTGTGGGGTTGCTTTTGTCTCTGGAAGAGTAGTAAGTTTTTTTTTTTTTTTTTTTTGTTTCTTTTTGTGTCTTCTGGAATGACTTTGAAGACCAATTCCCTTGGAGTCTGAAACATTTGATTGTCTGCTCTTCAGCATTGTACTTTATTTATACACACTGGCCTTTGCATATGGATAATGTGTACTTTGGTCTATCTATTTATTGTGGCTTTCAGAAAGTCGGCAGATCTGTGAAGTATGGCGCTGAAGTTCGTTCATGAAGTTCTGGGGTAATATTTTTATATATAGAAGAAATAAATACTTATTTAGCAAGGATGCATTAATTGGAAGTTTTTAGAATTGCGTGGATAAACAGTATGTCCAGCTATAGACAGGCTCTAAAATCTGCCAGGGCCGAGCATATCCACAAATACTCATAGAAAATAACCAAAACAATCTTAGGTTTTTATTTAGCACAGTGGCTATTAACAAATAACCAGACTCCACCCGATCTAAATATTCCCTCACAGTTTAATAGTAATGACTCTATGAATTTCTTCACTGATAAAGTATAACATCAGAAATACAATAACAAATGTAGATTCTACAGCGTATAATACTTTAGCTTCATTCATCGCACCAAAAGATAAACTGCAGTGCTTTACAACTATAGAACAGGAAGAGCTAAATAAACTTATCACTGCATCTAAACCAACAACATGCATGTTAGATCCTGTACCCACTAAATTATTGAAAGAGTTGTTACCTGTAGCAGAAGAACCGCTTCTCAATATTATTAACTCGTCGTTGTCTTTAGGTCACGTCCCAAAACCATTCAAGCTGGCGGTTATTAAGCCTCTTATTAAGAAACCACAACTAGATCCTAGTTAACTGGCAAATTACAGACCCATCTCACATCATCCTTTTATGTTTAAAATTTTAGAAAAGTTGTGTCTGCTCAATTGTGCTCCTTCCTGCAAAAAATTATCTCTATGAAGAATTTCAGTCAGGTTTCAGGCCCCACCATAGCACAGAAACTGCACTTGTTAAAATTACAAATGACTTGCTTCTTGCGTCAGACCAAGGCTGTGTCTCATTGCTAGTTTTACTTGATCTTAGTGCTGCGTTCGATACTATAGATCATGACATACTCATAGATCGATTATAAAACTATACAGGTATTCAAGGGCAGCTTTAAGATGGTTTAGATCCTACCTGTCCGATCGCTACCACCTTGTTCATTTTCATCTCAATTATCACCAGTAAAATATGGAGTGCCACAAGGATCTGTCCTAGGTCCTCTGCTATTTTCGATATACATGTTGCCCCGTGGTAATATTATTAGAAAATACTAGGATTAGTTTCCACTGTTATGCCGATGATACTCAACTATATATCTCAACAAGACCAGATGAAACTTCTAAATTATCTAAGCTAACAGCGTGTGTTAAAAATGTAAAAGATTGGATGACCAATAATTGTCTCCTATTAAATTCGGATAAGACAGAGATATTACTTATTGGACCAAAAGACAGTACACAGAATCTCATGTTTTACAATTTGCAACTAGACGGGTATACTGTTACTTCCTCTACAGTCAAAAATCTGGGTGTTATATTAGATAGCAACTTGTCTTTTGAAAATCATATTTCCCATGTTACAAAAACAGCATTCTTCCATCTTAGAATCATTGCCAAGTTACGAACATGATACCTGTTTCTGATGCAGAAAAGCTAGTTCATGCTAGTTCATCTAGAATGGACTATTGTAATGCACTGCAAGGTGGCTGTCCTGCATCTTCAATAAAAAAGCTACAGATAGTCCAAAATGCAGCACCTAGAGTCCTTACCAGGTCAAAAAAATATAATCATATTACCCCAATTTNGCATTCATTACTTCTAGACTGGACTATTGTAATGCACTGCTAGGTGGTTGTCCTGCATCTTCAATAAACAAGCTACAGGTAGTCCAAAATGCAGCGGCTAGAGTCCTTACCGGGTCAAGAAAATATGATCATATTACCCCAATTTTCTCTGCACTGGCTACCTATTAAGTTTCCGTATCAGTTACAAAATATTATTACTTGCCTATAAGGCCCTTAATGGGTTAGCTCCTGCGTACCTAACTAGTCTTCTAACAAAACACCAAAAACCCACACGGCTACAATCCATCACGCCCTCCCTAAGGGTCGCAAAATTCTGGACTTTTGGTAGTATCTAGGATAGCAAAGTTCACTAAAGGAGGTAGAGCTTTTTGCATTTGGCTCCCAAACTCTGGAATAGCCTTCCTGATACCGTTCGGGGTTCAGACACTCTCTCTGTTTAAATCTAGATTAAAGACACATCTCTTTGGCCAAGCATTCAAATAATGCATCTCATAATCTTTTACTGCAGTCATAATCTTTTACTGCAGTTATATCTAATCAAATGCACATTATTATTCATTAGTTTGGGTTAAACAAATCATTTTTGCTTGGTTGGAACAGCAGCTACGCTAACTATGTTTGTATTTGTTTCTCTATTTTTTGACATTGACATCCCGTGGTAACTAGGATTTACACACGCTTCAGTCTGGATCCAGAACACCTGAGAAGAGATGATGCCAACCCCCCAGAGGACCTCAGATGATGCCAACCCTGAAACAACATACAGAACTACCACATTTTGCTATAAGTTTGATTGCATCATATAATAATTGCTGTTAATATTATTCATCGTCTGTTTTATTACGTCTTATATTGATTTTTCTGTACTGCTGGTTCGTCTGGTCAGAGGAGAACTGGCCCCCCGACTGAGCCTGGTTTCTCCCAAGGTTTTTTCTCCATTCTGTCACCGATGGAGTATTGGTTCCTTGCCACTGTCACCTTTGTCTTGCTTAGTTGGGGACACTTAATTTCCAGCTTTATCGTTTACATAATGCAAAAGATATTAATTTAAAAACTGACTAACTGGATGATGACATCACTGAATTCTGTGATGAACTGCCTTTAACTGAAAATGAGTGTTTACTATTGTCATTTTGCATTATTGACACTATTTTCCTAATTAATGCTGTTCAGTTGCTTTGTCACAATCTGTATTGTTAAAAGCGCTATATAAATAAAGGTGACTTGACTTGACTTGACATACTGTACATTATTGTTTCTCCTCATTGCCCGCCTTCTGAACGCATCGATTTTTACAAAGCTCATCGATAAGCGAGGTGTGCTCTGATTGGCCAGCTATCTTGTGCATTGTGATTGGCTGAATTCCTCAATCGTGTGACAGAAATGTTACGCCCCTTTGCCATATTGTGATGCCCTGTCCGGCCAGAGCTACGAGACAAAAACATTAAAACCATTATAAACGAGGCATTTGTTGCATCCAGTGGTGACATAATTATGGATTATAATGACTTTACTGTCTTTTTACGCATTGCGTTGCGTTGCATTGCGCCGCGTAATCAATAAAACCATGTCTGCATTTGTGATCGGAGAAATGACGAACAACAAGCTCTACTCTACACTGCTCAAAACTCACGTTTTAATCTTCAGTGGCAAATTCTTTAAATGAAAACTTACTTACGGTCTGTGAGTCAGAACAGCAGGCATTGCAGTCTCCTCTACCAGGATCAGGAAACAGTCCTCATAAAATGCGCTGTACACATCTGAATATTTGGGTTGAACTGTTCTGGAACAGTGTTGTAACTACAACTTAACCACTAATTTCTAGTTCTGTCCTCTTTTGGAAGACCAAACAAAATAGTTTTTTGCTTTCACAACGAAACACAGCGTCTCCAGGACATGGCGGCGGCAAAAACAATACTACCGCGAGAATAAAAGTTACGCCTTCTTTCTTTGTTTGAACATTTGGGCGGCGTTATGCAAGATCTTCCCACATAGTGATGTAGACGTGGGGGGGGTGTTAGAATGAGCAGTTTTAGGTAGGAGTGGTTGACTCTTAAATTTATAAAGAATATCGCCAACTTTACCAGATCTTCTTTTATTCAACCAAGAGCAGTGTAACCCTCCAAAGAGAAAGGCAAAATGGAAATCCCCGCATTATTGCCCCTTTACGAGGGATATAAAACATCCAGTGTACATTACAATCAGTGTCTTTGTCAGACCGCCAACAAGTTTGAAGGCTGTGATCAAACATTGTGTTTTCCAGCTAATAGCTCCCAGCTATAGTCCTCTGTCGGCATCTGTTTTAACAAAACAAAAACAACAAAAAGGTAGACCAATGATTTTTCCTTTTTTAATTTTTTTTTTTTAAGTGTTTTCAAAGATCTATTACTCAATACCAGTAAGACTTGCAGTGATTCTGAGGTTTGTTCTGTTTAGGAGCAAACCTCAGTGTCATCTTTCAAAGAGACCAACGCCATGCATATACTCCAACTATTTCAAGAACAGCATGAACTTTCTTGTACTTGGTATGCTTTTTTTTTTTTTTTTTTTTTTAGGGGCTTTAGACAAATTTGACAGGAATGCTAAGGGGTTGAGCTTATATTTTTATTTGTATGTATTTTAAGTTTTGTTTTTACTATAATGATAAAAATACAAACACAATGATGTACTTATATTTAATATCATTTATTAGATTATATAATTTAATGTTTACACTTAATAATATTTCTGATCAATTTTTTATTAAATTGGTCAAAATTATACCAATAATTTTCAGTATAATAATAAATATTTTGACTCCATAAAAATAAAATGCTATAAAAGGATAAAAATATATCACACAAAGAAGTGTAATGTAATTATTTAATTATTTTTCAGTACATTAGATAGTTTAACTGTATATTAAATTTTTTTTAGTATCATTTCATATTTTTAATATAAAACATTTTCAGTATAATAATCAGTGTTTTGTCTTGGATTCATTTTTTTTATTTGATGTTTTATGGCAGTATGTTGCTTATACTGTGTTTTTACTAAGGATAAGGATGTGGGTGGAGTTTTGGAAGGAAGTGGGCGTGTCTAATTCAGTGGCCCTGCATGAGACAAAAAAAGTAATAAAGCCAAAACAACGCATAGCCGCTCTTTAGTGTAGATGCATGTTGATTTTATCAGACGATGCTGCGATTATAAATGAGAGTGACTCCTGGTTAACATGTATTAAAAGGGGTCCTGTTATTCCACTATTTATTGTGGTATTTTTTTACAATATTCACTCATCATGACAGTAACATAGGGCATTCTAAGTCAATATACTGCAGTATTTTTTTATCTCTCAATCAGTAGAAATATGGTTAACCAAACACCGGTCCTGCATTAAAAAAAAAAAAATCCCGTCCTGTAACCTGTGAAAACGTTATAATTTTGAAAAATACCGTGATATAATATTTTTGGTCATACCGCCCAGCACTAATAGTTAGTGTGTTGATCAGCATCTGTGTTTCCATTTGTGCATGTTTCTGTCATGCGGCTCACTAGGTATTGTCTTCTCTTTCTCTCCATCTCGGATTTCTTTTCAGTTCTGCCAGCTGCTGTTTATCATTCGCCTCCTCTCATCTTCTCTTTGATGTCGTTGTCATTTCCTCCTCTCTTCCTCTACTCTCTCGTTCACTCTGGGGTTTTATTATTGGAGGAAGGCAGAGCTGTATCTCGAGTATGAATGCATGCGGCACTGGAGTGATGGCAGACACTGCTGTGATTCATATCAGCAGATTCAGAGCTGATATAATAACCGAGGATAATATGAGCGAGCCGCGGCACATTCATCATTCTGAGGGCCCGTGTGTCCTCCTGTCCTCCCACTGACACTCATAAAAGCCTGCGCTCTCTTCATAACACAGACCCACCGCCTGCACCATCCGTCCGAGTCGAATGCAGGAGACAGACGCTGATGACCAGCGTGTGATGATGCAACCGCTGTGAAAACTGCTGAGCTGTGAGAAATCCCTGAATACTAGCACGCTGCATACTGTGCAGTATATACTGTGATGCCTGCTGTTTTTGGAAATAGTATGGCTGTGATTTAGATACCATACTGCTTTGTACTTTTTTTCCTACAGTACAGTATGTTGTATGTAAATTGGCAAAATGTGCCAGTTGACATAATTACATCAAAAATATTTCTATATTATTATTACGATATATCTATATATATTATATACAGTAATATAATGAAAATGACTTTGCCAATTTAATTAAAAAATATTAAATAATGTATTTAGATAATTAATATACACTAAATAAATCATTCATAAAATAATTATTATTTATCAAAAAACCAAATCTGTTTTTTTTTGTAATTCATTCGTTCATTTCATTTATTTACCAAACTGTTTATTAATTTATTTTATTATTATTATCAAAACCAATAAAACCAGATTTATATGTGGCTTAAAACTGTATCAATAATATTATTTTATATAATATTACCTTATATACTGTCAGTTTTAGTGTAGTAACTTTTTTTTTTTTTAAACTAAAAAATCTGGAGAAATTTGCCATTAATATGATCTACTCAGCATAAATAATATTGATATATTATTACACACTAGAAACACTTGTATGCAGTATACTATGCCTGCAGAGTATGCAATTAGTACGCTTGTATTCTTTCAGCACACGGGCTGAATTCAGATTAGCATACTATTTGTACTATTTCTGTATAAATAAAATGTATAAATTCTAGTATGCTATTATAAACTTAGCCATGACCTTTGAAACACTTCATATGCAACGGTATATAACACTATATAGTATGTTACTCTGTCATGAGACGTGATGAGAAGGTCATGCTGCTCCACCTACTAAAGCTTACACTGGTTGGTGTTTTCAAACAGGTCCAGTGGAGTAGTTCAGAGGTTTAGGCTAGGTTTGTAGCTTTAGGGAGTTTAGATGCTGTTCACTAGTAGAAGATAAAACCACAGATTTAGCTTCTTCAGTCATATTCATGCTGTGAGATGTTATAAAAACCTTAGAGATGGTCTTGTTTTGCTGATTTTGCTTCAGGTTATTAGGCCGTTTGTGTTTGAAATAATATATTTGTGTTTTCAGCATATCATCTATCTTCATAAGCTTTAGCTGCTTTCACTTCATGCAAATTCACCATGTTAGTTTCTGCCAAAACTTCATGCTAATACTGTACATAGAGAAAAATCAGTTGCTCTTCATTACTCAGGAGAACTTCCAGGAATGATTGGAAGAATTTGAGTTGAACATATTGAGATTCAACTGAGATTTCTGAACGTTTTATCGCAGTTTTAGGGCTGGGTGATATAGCTAAAAAATATATCAACGATATATGTTTCATTTCGTTCGGTATCGATAATTATTGACAATTTTTTATAACCTTTTTTTAAAACAAAAGGCAATAAAATTTTTTTTACATTTAACCACTGTATTTATAATTAACAAAATTTATTGAGACAAACAACAAATATGTTTTTGTTTTAACAATCAAACACAATAAAAATTAAATATCTAATTTCTAGTGTTTTATATGCAGATTAAATAGGTCTTTAATTTATAGGTCTAATTGTCTCCTGAGGCCACAGGAGGGCGCGATGAGCAAAATAATGCAGCGCATTTAGCAAGTAACTCCTATAAAAACATGCATTACGTATAAATTAACTCATAAAAAACAAATATAATTTCTTAAATTGCATAAACAATTATGAACAAAACAGCATCATGTATTTATTTATGCATTGCTTAATCCAAAGAACCGAAGCGCCATTCACACAGATTGCATTAAAAAAAAAACATATGAAAACAGTGAAAGTGTTGACTTGTTTGTAACTCTTTGGTTCTCAACTGGTGGTTTGTGACCCAAAAATGGATTAGTTTTAGAAATGTTTTGACAAAGGGTAGGTATTTTTTTTAGCAATCAAGGAATTCATATTTTGGTTGGACAGATTCACTACAACATTTAAAAACAATTTTTTTTTTTTTTTTTTGCAAATAAATAATTCAGAGTCTTTTTAGTGGCAGTCTGGCAGCATAAATTCAATCCAATAATTGGATTGGAACTCCATATTAAACAACAATACTAAACAAAAAATGTAACTTAGAATGTAGGTAACATATTTAATTCATTAATATTTATAAAATATTACAAACTAAATAAAAGAAAAAGATTTGTGTCTTTAACTACAGTTCATGTCATATGAACAACCAGTCAGCAACTACACTGATTTATTTATGTGTGCTTGATTCATTAAACCGACTCATTAGAGTTAACCAATACATTGGTAACCTTACATATAAATAACCTGGCAATGCAAGTAAACTGTGTTTACAAGACTTAATTAACCCTTAAATGCATGAATGTTTCGCCAATCATTATATTTGGGTCTTTAGCGACCCTGACCTATATATCCAGCACGGATGGATCTCTAACTTCTGTAATACCAAAAAAACTCTCTTGATATGTTAAGAACAATTACAGAAGAATAAAATAAAGCATATTTCGTTACCCTTTGAAACTTAAAAGGGTTCCATTTGAGCAGATGATTTTACCATCGCTGTCATCGTCAGAGCGCACTTCCACAGTACATTCAGCATCTGCCTCACATTCACAATCTCAGCCATATTCTCAAAACTATCGTTTTCAATGACTTCATATTCAATATTTTGATCACTGATAGCTTATTCACCACATCCAGTATCAAATGACTGTGACATTTATATTTCATTGCGTATATTAATTACTCTGCAGTAAAGCCATTCAAATCAGTTAAATTTTTGCTGATGATATTCGTTTGTTTTATGCCTGCGGCAATTATGAGTGAAACGTCACGTCATCATTGTGTATCAAACAGTGCCACCTTGAGGAAAAAAGATGCATTGCACATATTGAGTCATCAGATATGTAAATATAGTCGTGCAAGAAAAAATACTTACACATTTACATACCTTGGGTCTCTAGCGACCCTATACACTTTTAACAAAAAAGTAATCAGAAAACTGGCATTCTTTTATATTTTACTTTTTTCTTTCTTGTTATATTGTTTATATTAATAGGATTGATAATTGAGGAATACTAAGAAAGTTGATATCTAACTTAAAAAAATTAAGGAGGGAGAGCGTAGAGAATGATTCCGGTCGCTAAAGACGCCGAGGGTAATGCATTTAAGGGTTTCAAAACTCAGGTTATATTTGTGTATTCTACTCAGAAGTATTCCATTTGTTAGTGATTTGAATGCAATTTGTTTAAGCTTAACTGTTTATTGACCTTATACCGATAAAGGACAACAGTTTAAACCAAACCCGCATTTACATGGTCAAGACGAGTTGTCTTATTCAGCTAATCTGTTTAAGAGCGTACATTTTTGTTTCACTAAAAGAATCAGCCATAAAGTCATTCGTTCAGCAATCAGACCTACACGGTCATGTTGTCTATTTGGGCTATAGATTCCATGCTGGCTTTATGTGCTCTCAGGTATTTCCTCACTTTCCCACTTCGAGGCCGTAATTACAAGTTTGGTCACGTTCACAGTCAAGTGCTTTGTTGTCAGAAAGAATAGGAAACATAGACGACAGCAAGTTCATTCTTGCCTATTTTTTTTTTGGGAAAGCCAAAACTGATATTTAGTCAATACCCATCAAATTTTGAAGTATAGCATCCCGTTTTCTGGCAACTATAGAAACATTACCCGCATTCACCGCTGACTAAAAGAGAGGATATTTGTTACTTGTAGAATCTAGACAATCAGCTTGCTGATGATTCCATAATTTCGGTCAAATAATTGCTATTTTCATTGTGTAAAATAGATACAATATGTGTTTTACTTATCTGTAATGACAAGAGAAAGCAATATAGATGTTATGGGGAAAAAAAGGAAAAGGAAAAAAAAAACTTAACAGTCACTACAGCAATAATTCGCTCCTCCTCCGTGTTTTAGTTTACAGCTCAACTCAAAAACGAAGTATCAAAATTATGTCTCGAGTTTCCCAGTCATAAATACAAATTGAAAGGCCAGGAAGAGGCTAGGAAATTCATATTTATGATTATTCCGAGAGCGCTTTGAAGGCAGCATAATTTGCAATGGTTTCCTCCATATTGTACTGGTGTGACATTAAGTTTGACCAGGTAACATAACATAACTTTTCCTAAAGGTTTTGTATTGTGGTTACCTGTGTCATATTGTTTGCCGTCAGAGCATGTGGTTCTTGTCCTTTCCTTTCATTTCTGCTCTTCCTTTCCTTTCTTTGCTCATCCCTCCTTACAACCCTCAATCCCTCCTTTTTGCCACAGAGATGAGGAAGAGGAGGAGACGAATGAGGAGCTTCAGAAAACAGAGCTCTCTAGACAGGCATCCGAAAGGTATTTCAGCGGGATAGGATTTCAGGGTATAGAGTCTTAGAGCTAGAAACCAGATTGTAGATTCTTATCTGTGTTCTGATGCTATCTCTTTCCCTGACTTGACTAACATAAATGTTTCCCAACATATCATGGTGTTCACCATCATTTACTAGATTTTCTGCTGTTATTCTGTTGTTCGTAGCTGGATGCCATCCACAGTAGATGAAGCTTCTAGCTTGTGTTTGCCTTTAAAGTGCATGGTCAACTTCATTCCCAATGCGGCTGATACAGACAATGAGGAACACCTCCGGGACAGGTCTGGGGTTAAGGTTATCCGCAAGGCCCCAGTATCCTCCCCTCCTTTTACCCCAGATTTTGGCCCCCCAATATCACCCAGACTGTCTTCTTGGGCATCGGTCAGGTCCTTGGGGGCCCTCCCGTCCCAGGGTTCCTCTGTCACCTCCTCAGTATCCACCTCCTCAAGCGAAGACCCCCTGTCCCCTGTCCTTCCTCTTCTCTCTTCCACCCTTCTTCCTACTTGCCCAGTGGATTTGGACGAGGTGTCTGTGGGCACTCCGCAGGGTCGAGACCCAGACAAGCACTGCAGGTAGTGCAGATAGATGCAGTAGATTCTCGCCACTCACAGAACAATTCCATGCTTGTGCAGGTGGGCTCTGTTCCAAATTAATAAGCTGCCTAAGTAGATAGCATAGTTAGGGATCATAGGCAATGATTCTGTGTTCCTGACACAAAAGATGTTGTGTTATCAATGTGATGAACTATGAAACTCTATTGGAATCAGGTGTTTGAAGTGTAGTTCACATGAGGAGTGCTACTTTTGGGGTGTGTGTGAGTGTCTGGAGTTGCTGCCTATGTAAAGTGTTTCAAGTCGAGTTCTATTAGGTTCCTGTCTTAAAAGAGAGACACCTATTTAGACAGTAAAGTTTGGAATAGAGCCATTTAAAGTTGCATGTCAAATTCAGAGAATGACTTTCACTCCCACATACTGTATGTCAAGCTATGAGATCCCTGAGAGATGAACTTAGAAAATCCATGTCTGATTTTATTGATTCAACTCTCACAAACACTATGACCACAGTATTTGTGGAACTTTCATCCTCTAGTAGGAAGGAAGTGTGGCATGGGATTCGCTTCATCTCTGGATCTCCTGTGAATGGCGAGGGTTTATTGTTTTGCCTGTTCCATCAAGCCCACCTCTGAAACGAATCATAGGACCCCTTTAAGGATTTGGCATGCTAAAACCTAGACGGTTTGAATATTTGAAACGGAAGCATTCAAGATAAATGTTTGTATTGTAACGTGTAGTGTTAGCTGGTTCTTGTGAAGTGTGAATACTCTGAAGTAACTATTTCACTTAGCAGCAGGATCTGTTGCTCCTTTGTGTCTCAATTTCTCAGCAGTCGCAATATGAGAAGCCTCATATGAAATGGAATGTGAGAGTTCAAATTGCAGTATATGATAAAATTATCACAATATATATTTTTGGCAAAGTTGTGCAGCTGTATAATATAATTGTAAAATAAAAACAATCAAAATAAAATATATTTTATATGTTTACTTAGGACTGGACATTCAGTATCAATGTATCGCAATATAATTTTTTTCAAAAGCGGTGATATTTTTAAACACATTACCGATATTTCGATATACATTACCAGTGTTTCCCATACATTGATTTATTTGTGGCTTTTGATTTTCGTTGAGCACTGCACGTTTCAAAATCATAACATAGCGCGGGTGTTTTATATGAATGTATCTCTGAAGGAAACCGACTGTCTTCAGAAAAGTTTCTATGACATATTAATTTTATCTGATAAAGTAGTGTTCATGAGCGGAGCTGCTTTGATTACAGTCATTACTGGAGAAACCGCTAGTTTTATCAGTCTAAAAGCGCCTCCTGCTGGCAGAGAATGACTTTTCATTTTAAATAAGCCCGTCTCCAACAACATTTTTTGTTGTTGCTCAATTTTTTTGTTTTCTGCAGCAACTCAGAGCACTTTTCATATTCTTTATCCTGGCTGAAGCACGTTTGTTTCAATCTATAAGAATAATCAGCCTACACTACCTGTCAAAAGGTTTTTTTTAACAGTAAGATTTTTAATGTATTTTATAAAGAAGTCTCTTCTGCTCACCAAGGCTGCATTTATTTGATCCAAAGTACAGCAAAAACAGTACAATTTTGAATTATTTTTACTATTTCAAAATTTATTTATTTTACTATTTTCTATTTGAAAGTAGTTATTTTAAATCTTCAGAAATCATTCTAATATGCTGATTTGCTGTTTATCAATATTTAAAACAGTTGAGAATTGTTTTTTCTTTTCAGGATTCTTTGATGAACAAAAAAAAGACAGCATTTATCTGAAATAAAAAGCTTTTATAACATTATACACTATTCCATTCAAAAGCTTGGAGTCAGTATAATTTTAAAAAAGAAAGAAATAATATACATTTTATTTAGCGCTGCAATTTTATTTTATTTATAATACTTTTATTTAGTTACTTTTATCAAAAAAGATAATAATGTTACAAAAGATTTCTAATTCAGATCAATGCTGTTCTTCTGAACCTTCTATTAATCAAAGAGTCCTGAAAAAATATCTACTTTTGTTTTCAACATAATAATAATAAATGTTTTGAGCAGCAAATCAGAATATTAGAATGATTTCGGAAGTCATGTGACAATGGAGACTGAAGTAATGATGCTGAAAATTAAGTTTTGCATAACAGGAATAAACTACATTTTAAAATATTTAAAAATAGAAAAGAGTTATTTTAAATGGTAAAAAAAAATCTAAATGTTACTGTTTTTGCTGTATTTTGGATCAAAGTAATGCAGGCTTGGTGAGCAGTGACGGCAGAAACTGTGTTAAAATCTTATTTTATATAATTTAATTGTAACTTTAAGTGGTTTAAGGGTAATATAATTTAAGCAACTTTTTACATAAGAATAATTAGTTATTAAAATTTAAGTTTAACTTTTTAAAGAAAGCACTAATTAATTAATATTTTTTTTTAACTTTAAAAAATTAATGTTTATAATTAATTACTTATACAGCAGACTTTCTTTATAATATCAAAGTTTTAAATTTCTGGGGTTTTTTAAAAAAGAAAAAAGCAAGTTTTTTTTTTTATAAACATAAGCTTCTTATTTTTTTTAACGAGATTTTCAGGGTGAATGGGCGAAAGAAGAAGCAAGTCCTAAGCATTTTTTTTTTTTTTTTTTTGTTATTTTTTTATTTTTTTTTTTTTTTAAATATTTTTTTTTTTTTTAATTAAGGATTTTATTTATAAATTTATTGGTGTTGTTTGTAAAGCACAGTAAAAGTAAAGCAGGAAGAGAATTCTTTAAAAAACATTAAAATCTTACTGTTCAAAAACTTTTGGACTGGTATGTTAGCCTATAGTTTGAAGGTAAAACATTAATCAATTTTTTTCCTTAAATATTATATAGTTTTATAGGAGGAGGTTTCATAGACTTGGAAACTTCAAGTTTTTAGGTACAGACATCTGTTATGGGTGTTCTTAGCAGTTTTTATGAGGCTTTAAAAAAAAATTGTGTTCATATCGATATCGGAATTACATCGTATCGACCTAAATTAAGAAATATATCGTGATATAAACTTTGGCCATATCGTCCAGCCCGTGTTTAATGCTTCACATGTTATTATGCATTGAACCTGAAATGCCTTTATATTGCATTCTAAATACAGGCTTCATAATAAAAATAAGTGATGGCGAGCCTCTTAATATCAATCAGAATAAACTAAGTATTAAACTTTAAACTCTGTCTCGAGAAACATTGTACCAGTGAATTATCAGGCTATTACAGTGAAGCTGCTGTTTCAAATATTCCACTGTTTAGGAGTCCTGTGTATCAGAATGCATGTTAAGTCCTTGTTTCCTTCACATATTTTAGGTTGCTGGCACAAAAGCTGGTGTAGTGCGTTTCTTAGGCGAAACCGATTTTGCCAAGGGTGAGTGGTGTGGAGTTGAGCTGGATGAGCCCTTGGGAAAGAACGATGGTGCTGTGGCTGGAACCAGGTACTGTGGCCTGTTCTTACATTTACCCTTTACATACGAAAAGAGTTTTTCATTAATGGATTTGTGTATCATCAGGTATTTCCAGTGTCAGCCCAAATACGGTCTGTTTGCACCAGTGCACAAGGTGACCCGTATAGGTTTTCCCTCCACTACCCCAGCCAAGGCAAAGACCACTGTGCGGAAGACAGCGGCCACACCATCAGGACTAAAACGCAGCCCCAGTGCCTCCTCCATCAGCTCCATGAGTTCTGTGGCCTCATCTGCTAGTTGCAAGCCAAGCCGAACAGGACTAGTGAGTTAGATTCATCCTCATATGGATACATGTCTTTGGTTACATAACTTTGGCATGCTTAGCTGGGCCAAAATGTGTAATTTCTGGGATATTAGCAGCACCAAAAGGCAACTGCAAAACCATTTACCAGACTGTGTTTTTCCATCAGCTATTTTTTGGCAAACTCAAGCGATTGATTTGAGCCAGTTGACAAGCCAGGTGTCAAACAAATAGGGCAATGTTTTGATGGCAGAGTAACGTGAACAAATTCACTGATCTGCTGCACTGTTTTAGTGTGCAGCATTTCAGGGAAACCAACTTACAAATGGGTTTCCTAGGTAAATGCCTGTTTTCTACCCAAATAAGGCTTGTTATATCATTTTGAAAATGCCTATTTTGAGGGGGTGGAAGCAGAGAGAAGAAGAGAAACATGCATTTCTTGCATGTCTCTTTAAATGTAAATGAGCTGCTGCTCCCCATCCCCTTTTCCAGAATAGGGTTGTACTTTTACAGCTCATACCTCAGATACTCTGCCAAAAACAAACAAACGTCTGTTTGGTTTTGATTATCATGTCTATCACGCTGAAATCATGTGGGTTTTTTAAAATTCATATCAGTTTAAAATTCTGATATATGTTTTTTTTTAGTGCATCCGCAGAATGCACACAGAAAACGGCTGTCACACGGCATGTGAATACGATCTTTCATGTAGTTATTGTGCCGCAAATGTTTTCTTGTAGTTTGTTCTTTTTGGATGTCCGTATTCCTTCTTAATCTACCCCCCCTACCCCAGTAAAATAACAAACAAAGTTTGGTTAAAAAACAAAAATAAGTTCAAAAAACACCAGTTGGTGATGTCTGTGAAGGTGTAAACCGAGGGAAGAAATTGACATGTATGTTTGATATTAGGGATGTGAGGGGTCTAGTCGGGTGGGGACACCACTGGGAATAAACCGTAAAGATTGACCCCCCCCCCCACTCCCCCCTCCCCCCCCCCACCCATTACTAGTCGACACTGAAAACAATAGTCGATAACACATAATTATCATTCAAATTACCATTTTATGTTACCATCAAAAAAATTTGGAACAATTGTTACATTTTAAACTAAAACATTTGAAAAAAAATTAATTAGGAATTATTTTTTTAAAGGGTGTATCTGGGCGGTCAGAGGGGGGGGGGGTAGGTTTTTTAACCTATTAAACATTTTTCATTAATTATACTTTATAGAAGAAGATGAAGAAGTCTTCGTGGCTATTTGATTGATTTTCATGTTTTCGTGCATTTCCCAGCTGATTTGCTAAAAAGAAGAATGGGCGACGTGAGTGTGTGCCCCTTTTTTTTTTTTTTTTTCTTTTTTTTTTTTGTTGTTTTTTTTTTCTTTTAACGACCGCCTTTAAAATAAAGTGATGATAACGCGAGGCAAGCGACGGCAGAATTGTTTGGACCTGTATTTTTTAGCGGAAGTCATTCGAGGGGATTTTATAGCGATCATTAGATGAAGGTGGCGGTTATTTTGCTCAAAAATTGTAGGTCGCAGTAATACACACACGCACAACGTTGTTGGTTTTTCTACATTTATTTTTTTTTTTCTTGGGGGTTTTTGCTTTTTTAGACTTAACAAAACTTCCGTTTGTAATTCCCTAGTTAGGCCCGAGACCTAGTTAGGGCGAAGCACTGCTTAATATAAGCGTATATATCTGCTTATAATTGGATCTGTTATTAAGTTCCAACAGAGTAAGCCTACAGTCCCTCTTAATGCTGTTCTAAGCTGTAATATGGACCCCAAAACAATAAAATAAACAGAAATTCACTCAATGCTCTTGAACGAATCTTTCTGTTAGTTCTTATAAGACCATTTCTTACCTTGAATAATGCTGCGTATAAATGCTCTCAGCATGAAGAAGTAAACAGGGCGGCATGGTGTGCGGCTCATTCAGGGCGTGGATCTATGCCTAAAAACAGGCAGTGTCCGTCAACAGTTTGTGGGTGGGGGATTGTTAAAATGTGACAATCACATTTAGTATTTCTTCTGCCAACGGATCTGTTCTGACGGACACCGCTTTTCTGATTAATGGGGAATCACAAAAAAAAAAAAAAAAAAAAAAAAAAAAAGAGCGGGTGGATTTTTATATAGGCGGGTTTGGTTGTGTGGACACACTGCCAACACACATTTATGTTAAAACAACATGTAAAAGAAAAAAGTAAAAAAAATTAAATTAAAAAAGGGTTTAAAATAATAAAAAAAAAAAAATTGGTGAATAAATGTTGCAAATAGTAGCCCTTAACATGGGCCCAGCCCTTTTAGACCGACAGTTTGTTCATTCCCTACCCAAGCCATTTCACGATTCAGTTTTTTTGATTAATTGTTCAGCTGTAATTATAAAAATGCACAGAATGTGTTCGGTCTGATAGCAGGGTCAAATTTTCCAGCATTCTGCCTTCAGTTTATCTAAACATATAAGGTTCTTCTGCAGTTGTATGGAATCAAAGCCCAGTGTAAATGTAGCTTTAATGGTTCTAAAAATGTTGTGAACACCTGCTTACTTTGTAACTAAGTCTAGCTTTAGAGCGAAGGTCATATCTGAAAACTATATATTATATGAAACA
The DNA here is from genome assembly GCA_018155175.1 of Sinocyclocheilus anophthalmus. NCBI lineage: Eukaryota > Metazoa > Chordata > Actinopteri > Cypriniformes > Cyprinidae > Sinocyclocheilus > Sinocyclocheilus anophthalmus. Next base: position 367,085 of record JADLZN010001941.1, read on the forward strand.
GACATTATAGTATCTGTAATTTTAAAGATCCTGAATGAATTTCTCTCTGAAGTTGACAGAGACGTCTACAAGGTATGCGAGGAAGATCTCTGGCACTACGGCACTTCAGGAAGCCCTAAAGGAGAAACAGCAACACATTGAGCAACTCCTTGCCGAGCGTGACCTGGAGAGAGCTGAGGTTGCCAAGGCAACCAGCCATGTGGGCGAAGTGGAGCAGGAGCTTACGTTACTGAGAGAAGGCCAGGAGCAGGTTAGACCCAGCTGTGTCTTCTTTTATCTGTTTATTTATTTTTTATCAAGTAAGGAATAAGTGATAACAGGCCATTGAATTATAGAAAAATAATGCGTGGTAATGCCCCAACACAAAGCTGGTGTTTTTTTTTCTGTTATTTTTTTCTGTAACTTTCTTAATCAGCCTATTGTCAGTTACCACACCTCAAGACATTTTTCAGGTTTTTGTCTTTAAAACGGTCTTCTAAATTAGTTTATTACATATTATATCTCAGTGCTCCCTTGCGATTTCTAAACTGTCTTTTATGAACTAGTAACACAGGATTAAGCCATTGTATGCAGAAGGCTGCAAGGCACTTTGAAATTATTGAAATAATTTAGCAAAATGCTCTAGAAATATAATGTGGTCAATACCTCAGTTAAACTACTTTAGCCTTTTTTAGTCTTTCTGCTTCACAATTTTACATTTAATTCAATGTTTTACATGTCCTTTTTGTATTTTGTGAAATGTGCTAGTAGTTACTAAGTACAGTACAAATTATTTTTAGACCAATTTTTTTTTCATTGTAGAAAAATAATTAGTAGCTTAAGACTGGAATACAATACACGACTTTTAAAATCTGAACCAATTTAAAACATGCACCTTGTTGCTAGGAGGTGCATGACAAATAAAAACAATGTGTGTTCTAAAATCAGCCTAAAATATATAACATGTTTGATATCCTCCGACTGGATGTATTCATAGTCTGAAGCTAACAAATCAGAGACTGTGACCATTCAAATATGGTGATGTGGTTGTCGCTTTTCTATGAAATCTGTCAACTCAAATCTGAAGACTGGCTCTGACTTTCGGCAACTAAAATCTGCTTCACCAGACTCTTAAGCTGCATGGGCAAAAATTGTGTAGTATATTCCAGCCTTTAGAATGTTTGTCAGCTCATCAGATGCAATCATTCCGAGTACTTTTCTGGATGCAATTCAGAAATGAGCTGTAGCCAAATGTGTTTTAAGCTGTAGATACTTTTGAGTGTGTAACAGAAGAGTATGCAAGTTTTGGACCGCTGATATTGAGGTTACAGTTCTGGGACTACTTTATTTTTGTTAGTAAGGTTACCATTTTTCAGATGATTACAACGTAAGTTGAGCTTATTAACATTAGCCCCTGATGTTTCCATTTTTTTTTTACACCAAGATAATATTAGCAAGGCATAACCATAACATAAAATAATTGCTTATGGATTTGTTTTGGAACATAACATAAGACTAATTCATGAGTGGTGGTCAATTGATAATAGGTTTTTTGATGTCTGATGCAGATCCGATATTTTGGAAAGCATGCATAACAATTTCTGCAATTAAATTTAAATTTATTTTACCTAATGTTTAATTTATTAGAAATCATTTAAAAATGAATAAAATAAGGCGAACTTGATAAAATAGACTATATTTACACAAAAATGTGAAAAAAGAGAAGCAAACACTGCAAACAAAACAGCTGTTTACAAGTAGTCTAATTTAAAAAAAAAAAAAAGTAGTGATATAAGTACCACAAATCCTAATAAGTAAGAACTATTGTCAAACTACAGTGGGGGGGAAAATATTTATTTGATCCCAATGCGGATTTTTGTAAGTTTGCCCCTAAAAAGAAATGAAGGGGATTGTAATTTTTACATGCTTTTTTTCTTTTGCTTTTCTTTTCTATTTTTGTCGTTTACTTTTTTTCTTGTGTTTATTTTTTCTTTTTTACTGTTCGGATTTTTCTAGAGATTTTCAGTTCTTTCTTTTTTTCCTCTTTTTTTTCCTCTTCTGTGTTTTTTTATTTCTTTTTTTTTTCCCCCTTTTCTTTTACTTTTCCTTTTTTAGATATTGATTTTGCATTCAGGTTGAAAGGAAAAATATAGTTTATTTTTGTTTCCTTTTTTTCTTTTTTCGTTTTTGTTTTTCTTCTTTTTCTGGTTTTTTTTTTTGGTTTGTTTTTTCTTTGCGACAGCCCCCCCCCCCCCCCACCCTTTCCAACCTAGCAAAGAATTATTCTGGCTCCACAGAATTGGTTAGTTGCATCCAACATCGATGGGGAACTCTGACCTCCCCACGGATTAGGTCCTGCCACTTTTTTGTTCGTCTCTTTAGACGAAGATGCCTCATGAAGTGAAGTTACTCCTTTGTTTTCGCCCTTTCCAATGTCAGCTCCATTAGGCTGGTTAATTTAAAAAAAGGACAACTGTCCCAACACAAATCATCCTGTATCTTCCCATTCCAACCTCTCCCATTCATCCATCGGCAAGACAAAGAGCTGTAAAAAGGATGTCCGAGACAGATTGTAGCATCTGCACCACAAGGGCTGAACTCCGGCTACAGCGACCCAAAAGCAAGAAGATGGTAAGAAGGAGGATCAACTGGTGGGGCGATTATTCGGAAATGAAGAATTACAAAACAACCATCCAATAGGCCTTGTGCAAGATTTGCCTTCATGGGGTTAAGGATGATCATGAGGGAAAGTGAGGGATCACCGTACGACACACATGGGGAGGAGATGTTAATGACTCTTCCAAGCATTCGTTCACCCCAAAATTTGTGAAATTTCGGTCATTAATACCTCCCGCCCTCGCATTCAGCGTCAGTTTCGTTATCAACACAACATTAAGATCCTGTTTCTTGATGTAAATGTCGGCCCTCCCCCGTCCTTTGAAAGCTTCAGACCCCCTGCATATCGATCAACACGCAAACTGTAATGTTCCCATTTCAAGAAATGTAGTAAGGGACAGCGGGGTTCGGTATTTTTAAAAAACTTAAAAAAAAAAACAGTCCAGGGTGTTCATCAGTGGCTCAAACTTCAGTTTGGAAGCACAGAATAATTTTGAGGTGCAAAGAAAAAGAAAAATAACATAAATTTATTAACAATTCTTTCCCCCGAGTTACGTGCTTCTGCCATTTGAAGATTCTTGGACCCCAAGAGCATACTCAGACGTAATAGCGTTGTGTCCGGTCGGGAGATGAAAGGACTCCCCGCCTGAACATGATAGTAATTTGCGTAATCAGAGTGTTTACACTTGGGGAAAGCCGGCGTCTTGTCGTATGCCTTGTCTATTTACTCTCTACAAATTGCGGAAGATGTAACCAGGGGGAGAAGAATAGTTGAATAAATTGTTTTTTTTGTTTTCTTTGCGCTCAAAAAGTACTCTCTTATCTTCGCAAAACTGAAGTTGAGCCACTTTTTTCATTAAAAATATCTTAATTGGTTCCAAAAGAACAAAAAGATTTGAACAATAAGGTAGTAAGGTTTTACCCACTGGCCCCCCAACACAAAGATCATGAGGCATGTGTGAGTTAATTCCTAATGACCCAGAATTTGCATTTTTGGGTGACTTACCCTGTTTTATAGCCTCGGCATGTTGGGTTGGTTAGGCGGTGAGGAACAATCTTGGTCACCCAAGCAAAACATTGGTAACCCACACTACGCGCAATGAGACCCCTGTTTGTGAAATTCCTGCCGCTGGCCCAGCAAGGTCTCCCCTGCCAATAATAAGGGACCATTGTTAAACAGTGCCCCGTTTTTAAAGTTTGCCAAGGAACATCTAACTGATTTTCAGAGAAAGGCCGTGGGAGGGTGAAAGTGTTGTGGTCAGATGAGACCAAAATTGAGTTCTTTGGCATTAACTCATCTCGCCGTGTTTGGAGGGGCTGGAGGAGTGAGAGAAAGAGAGAGAAATGCTGACTATGACCCCAAGAAAACACCATCCCTACAGTCAAGCACGGGAGCGGTGGAAAGGTGGAGAAAGGAGGTGGAGGGGTGGAAAAATTATGCTTGGGGGTTGTTTGTTCTGCTGAGGGTACAGGACGACTTTTTTTTCACGCTATTGAGGGGCAAATGGAATAATTATGGGGCCATGTACTGTAAAATCTTGTGGAACGAGAACCTCCTTATGGATTAAGGCTTCAAGGATTACAATGACCCATAAACATACCGCAAAGGCAAACCATCAGGAGTTAGTGGCTCAAGAAAGAAGCACATTAGATCAGGAGTGGCCTCTAGCCAGTCTTCCAGGACCCCTCAATCATAAGAAAATCGTGGAGGTATGGCGAAGCTGAAAATTCGAGGTGGAGATAAACAACAGCAAGAAAAACCTAAGGATTTAGAGTGAGGATTAGTAAAGAGGGAGGGGATCAAAATCCCTCCCGAGGGGTTGTGGGTGCAAAACCTGGGGACCAACTACAAAAAAAATGATACAGTGTCACAATTAGAGAATCTATGGGGTATTGTCAAGATGAAAAAGAGAAACAAGAGACCAAAAAAATGCAAATGAGCTGAAGGCCACAGTCAAAGAAACCTGGGCTTCCATACCACCTCAGCAGTGTTGCCACAAAATGATCACCCCCTTCCACGCCGATTGAGGCAGTAGTAATTAGTAGAGTAGTAATTAAAGCAAAAGGAGCCCCTAACAAATATTGAGTACATGTACAGTAAATAAACACATACTTTCCAGAAGGCCAACAATTCACTGAAAATGTTTTTTTTTTATTGGTCTTATGAAGTATTCTGATTTGTTGAGATAGTGAATTGATGGGGTTTTGTTAAATGTGAGCCAAAATCATCACAATTAAAAGAACCCAAGACTTAAACTACTTCAGTCTGTGTAAATTGAATTTATTTAATACACGAGTTTAACAAATTGAGTTGAATTACTGAAATAAATAAAAAAACTTTTTCACGACATTCTAATTTATTAAGATGCACCTGTAA
>JADLZN010001942.1:0-81012 GCA_018155175.1 Sinocyclocheilus anophthalmus
CAACATTAGTTTATTAACAAATAATTCAAATAACCCCTCACTATTTTTTACTTTTTTTTTTTTTTTTTTTTTTTTTTTTTTTTCTTTTTTTGTTTTGTTTTTTGGGCTGATGTGCCAAAATTTTGTTTGCATTCAGTAGCCTATACGGCAGCATTTTTGTGCCATGTTTAAAAATAACTAAATAAATAAAACTAATGTCATAATATTTTAAGAATAAATTTAAAATTAAGATAATAAAATCATGTTATATAATGGTAGAAATTCCACCCATACTCCTTCCAAAAAAAAGAAAACAAAAAAAAAAAAAAGTCTGTGGCATCGTCATTCTTTGAATTTTTTTTAACACTCTGATGAGGATTCATGAGGTACATTCGGTGGTATTAAGTTTGTTATGATTTTTTTCACATGCATTCACATTTCATGTTTATTTCGTGCTGCCATCTTAAAGAAGAAAATATAATTGATCAATGCCGCTTGACAACTGAGGCGAATTCTCACTACCAAATTAAGAGCGTAACCTTTTTGCATATGGGCCGGGGGACTTGCACGCCACTGATGAAGACGGGTGTACCACCGTTGTAACAAAAATACATGTAAGTTTTGGATTTTCACCTTAACTTTAAATGAATTGCTTATGCTCATTATTATGATCATTAAACTAATTAGCAAAACATTAAACTTTGACTTTTATTAACAAAATAAAGAAGGAGAGGTTTCTGGGCGTTAACACAAATAAATAGCTATGGGATTTCCCTCAGGCTACATAAAAAAGTTTGTAGTTTGTGGTTTATTCTCTTGTAATTAAAAACACATCAGCATAAAATAGACATGCATTCAGCGACCTTGCTTTGACAAAATTAATAAGATGGATATAGCTGTTGTAACCCAAATAAATAAGGTATTTCCCCTTATTTAAAACGAATGTTTATTTTGTGGTTCATTGTTATTTTTTTTAATGAAAACCAGCAACAAAGACACTCACTTATAGGCTATTAAACAAATAAATGAAAGTTTTATTAACAAAAGTTGCGCTTTGGATACGCCATCATATAGTGTCAGTCTTCTCGCATCACTTTTGTCACGTGACCACCCCCACCCCCCCCCCCCGTTTGATTTGCAGCCCCCCCCCCCCCCCCCCCCCCGGTTTATTTCTCAGCCCCCCCAGCTCAAAATACGTTCCCGCGGCTATGGTTTGTGTGTTTGTTCAAATTCTCTCTCTGATAAAATAATTTACCCATTAAACTGTGGCATTAAATGCCAATATGAATATCAATATGATGTAATAGAAGAATAATGTACACATATGAATTGCATATGCCAATAATTTTTTTTTTGACTTTTTTTTTCTTTAACTTTGTATTCATCAAATAATCATGACAAAGTGGACGTATCACAGTTTCACAAAAATATTAAGTAAAAACAGTTTTCAGTAGGCCTGATAATAAGGAAACCATTAGTAAACTATTAGTAATAGCTTAACTAATAGAAAATAATTACTATTACTAATAATTAGGCAGCAAATCAGCATATTAGAATGATTCTGACGGAACATGTGACACTGAAGACTGTAGCAATGATGCTGAAAATTCAGCTTTGATCACAGAAATAAATTACATTTTAAAATATATTAAAATAGAAATGAACATAATTTCTAAGGCTGTAATATTTCATATTATTATTTGTTATGTATTTTTGATCAAATAAATTAATTCTTCTTTCAAAAAAAAACTAATAGATAAGAGGACTTCTACTCTTAATAAGATTTTGGTTGGGTACTATTAGATGGATAGCCTAAATGTACTAATTCAGATGGGCTACCTGTTTTTAAATTTTTTATGGTATATCAAAAAGTGTAAATTTTTTAAATGTGATTGTTGGTACAATTTACCAGTTTTTACCATACTTTCAAAACAAAAATTAAAAATAGGAAAAATATGCAATATGAAAAAAATTGAAGACAAACTGTGTTTTACTGAGAAAAAACAAGATTTGGTTTTTAAAAGCCTTTTTCCAAAAGGTACATCAGGAAAAAGGGGAGTCGTCTTATAATCAGGGCCGTCTTATATTCGGGCCAATACAGTAAATGCAAATGATCACACCGGCACCTCCAAGTTAACGGTCATGCAGTGAGCACGGGCTACGTTCAGATTCCACACTCCGCACAAACACTTGAATAGCGCACTTTTTTTTAAGTTAATGTTAGAGCGAGCGAGCATGTAATGATGCTACTACTTACATGTTTTAGATGATAAGCCACATTTGAGGTCGATGATCGAATCAAACATTTGGATGTTCTGACCGATGTACTGTAATTACCACACAGACCAGCTGTTAATAATCTGTCCATCACACACTACGTAACTTTGCCACTTCCTGTGGATTTTCTGAAGTTAAAGGGCTAGGCTAATGAAATTTGATGATAAGCCTCTTCGGATCGACTACGGTTATTAGTGACGATTTAGGGGGGCAATCATAATATTTAGATATAAGATTCAGTCTGTGTGTCCAAAATCAGTGACTGTCGTTTGAGCCCAAATCTAGTCCAAGATTGTGAATCTCTGAGATGACATCCGTTTTAAAGGGGTCCCATTATGCTCTTTTACAAATTCTTGATTTTGTTTTGGGGGTGTACTAGAACACGACAACTAGTTTGGGCACGATGAGTGTAGGCACACCGGTGGCGCCATTCGGCGTCTGTCCGCGGCGCCCAGCTACGTCGTGTTGTACTTGTAAGAATTGTTCTAGACATGCCGAAAATCTGACGCTACAGCACAGCACGAAGCTATTCTTTTTAGTTTTCTCTGATGCACTAACTCTGCAGCAGCAATTCTTCGTCGTCTCGTCTGATGCCCTCACTCAACCAAGCGTTCTAACCACAAACCTCGCCCCTCCCCAAGCATTCAAAGTTCTGTAGGCGGAATTATTTGTAAATGATATGCAATTAGCCGACTGTATATCACAAAGCCCGGAAAACAAACGCTGTAGTCCAAAGGAGCCATTCGTTGTAGTTCTTGAAAAGGGATAAAAAAAAAAGAAGAATATCTACTTTGAGTGGACTTGAGATTGGTGACTTCTAGTATCTTTTTAGGCCAACATACACCACTACACACCTGATAAAATGAACAAAAGGAAAACGAATATGAACCCATTGAAACAAAAATCCGAAATTTCAGTAGCCGTTGAGCAATACTGGAAAGATTTGCTGTTCTCATGAGCGTTGCGTTATATACTAGGACTGATAAAAAAATAATAATTAAACTTTTTTTTTTTTTACAGTTCCTTCTCCAACAAACGTGAGTGTTGTTTGTCACAATTTTGTGAATGTCCTCTTCTGGAACTACAGTAACCCAACTGAACAGCTGAAATTTGGCGTAAAGGTTGAACCTTATGAAAGGTATGTGTGTGTCAAAAGCAGCTGACCAAGAAAAAAAATACAATTTGAGAAAATGTGATATTGCTTAATCTTTCTGTCCCATTTATCTCTAGTGCTTCCCAAACAGTTGACACCTCTCAGACGTACCTTGATATCAGCAGCTACAGCAGAGATGCGGATGACGATTACTTTGTGTTCGTGACGGCACATGATGGGCAAGAGAAATCAGAAAACGTCTCCATTAGATTCACCTACAGCAAAGACTATTTTAATGAGAACACACATAAATATAAATGTAAGTTTTCTGAGTATAACTCAATCATATGGATATAGTAATACTGTTTATTACAGTGTTTGCAAGGCACTGTTGATGATGAAACACTATTGATATTTCTCAGACATTTTAAGACTCATTTTCTAATTATAAAACATCTGCAGTTCATTCAGCCCAAACGTTTGGATGTTAGCAATCTTCCATTAAAACAGTGGTCAGCAGGGGTGTTGATGGCATCATTAAAAGGGATAGTTCACCCAAAAAGGAAAATTCTGTCATTAATTACTCACCCTCATGTTGTTCCAAACCTGTAAGACCTTTGTTCATCTTCGGAACACAAATTAAGGTATTTTTGATGGAATCTGAGAGCTGTCTGACCTCTCTGACCCTTTAATATTTGCTTAATTGGTGCTTTCCCTACTGCATCTAGGCCTATTTAATAATTTGTTCGTTCTTATACGCCAGCATTTCATTTACCCAGAACCAAAGCCTAAAAGAAAATGAACTTCACTAAATCTTTAACTTCCATTCTGCTGCCTTTACGCACGCTGCGGTTCCTTCAGGAAATCGGCACATCTATTGGATATTAATTGTCGGGTTGGAAGTCCAATTTGCTTTAGTCTATGACAGATGCTTTTAGTCAGTTTTTTCTTGTTATTTTGACTTTCTTAATGCAATATCGGCTTTTGCTTTTTTTAGGCTCTTTGGACTTTCCAGCTGTAAATACATCTGTCCACAAAGATGTGATTGAAGTGTCCTTTCAGCACCCTTTCATGCTTCATAAGCAAGACATACTGAATGAAGAATTTAAGTACACAATCACACATGATGAGGTTGGAAAAGCAGTCGCACAGACTCCTCCATGTCCTTATTCAAATGTTAGTCATGTTTGGACGTTGAATTGTTAAAATCACTCTGTTCTTTTCTCCTTCCACAGCAAAAGGTTTTATACTCATGTTTTGAGGATGAGGAGCTGTGCACTGCAGAAATCCACCTGAACCAAAGCACAGCTGGACAGTGTGTTGAGCTGAAGCTTGAAGGGATGATTGCTGGTATTCCTTCATATACCTACAGAAACGTTTGTGTCCCTCAGCAGACACCTGAGACCGGTAAAACCATTATCAGTTTAACTGTGTTAATTTTTCGTAATGCAGTACAACTTTCTTATCATGCTATGAAGTGCAGGCACTGACACAAGCTGTGTTTGAAATCATCGCCATCCCCTTACTGACTATTCCCCATTTCTGGGAAAGTTGCATTAAATCTGGGCCCACAAGATGTTACAGCTTCATATTCTACTCCGACAGATTTTTAAATTTTACTTCCTAAAATGGATACAGTGTGTATATGGATAAAGAATACCGATGCTGATGTTCTGGTAATCTCTGAAACCTGGCTTTAAAGTTCAATTACAAACCATGCCATTAATATTGAAGTATATAATGTTTTTTTAATCGATTGGCCAAAAAGAGGGGGCGGGTTAGCGATTTATTTAAAAAATAGGTATGCAACAACTCTGTTGATATCTAAATCAATATCTAACAATTTGAATTACTGCCAGTCGATGTAGTATTTTCAAAGACTTTAGCTCTTACTGTTGTGGGTTGATATAGACCTCTGTCAGCAACAAATGAATCTATTTTATCTTTAAGTTGAATTAAGGAAATAGTATTAATTGGAGATCTTAATTGGAACTGGTTACAGCCTTTGTCTAGTGAAGTTAAACTCTTTTTTGATACTTTTAATATTCAGCAATTACTAAATACTCCAACCAGGATAAATTTAAAAAAGCCAGATAAATCATCACTTCTCGATTTAATTTTTACTAATGGCTTATAGTAATTCAGCCGCATCGTTTGGCAACTTGATATTAGTGATCTGTGCGTTGCAATAGTTAGAAATGCAAAATTACCTAAGACCAAACCTAGGATAATTCAGGAGGTATGCTAAGTGTAGTGAACAAGGTTTTGTCAGGGTTCTGTCACTTCTGTCTAGTGTTATTCATGGTTTTGTGACAGAGCCCTGACACTCCCATCATGTCCTGTTTTTATGTGAGCATGCGGGTTCAAGTATTATCGAGCCGTACGCTCTCTTGTCCGCGTGCCTTGTTTCATGTTGGAGCGTGGTGTTCGGATCCCGTCACTCATGTCTTGTTGAGTTTCGGTTTCGTGTCAGGGTCCGGACACTCACGCTCCATGTTCTGTCTGTTGTGGGAGCGTGTGGTCTCGAGTTCACTCGGCCGTGCGAGCTTTATGGGGTTCCCCCCCCCCCCAACGTTGTGTGTTGGTTTTGTGTAGCACGCAGTGTGTCAGACGAGTGGTTTTGTTGTCTTGTGTTGTTGTTGCACGCAGCTCGTGTTATCGGCTGCGTGCTTTCATGTCCGTTTTGTCTTGTGCTGTGTAGCACGCAGCTTGGTTTTCGCTGGCTGCGTGCTGTCTTGTCTTGTGTGAACACGCGGCTTATGAGTATTCTCATTAGCTGCGTGTTCGTGTCTTTTTGTTCTAGCACATGGCTTGTGATTGTTTTGCTGGCCATGTGCTTGTGTTTTTTTTTTTTTGTGTGAGCACATGGCTTTTGTCCTTGTTTCCTGTGTGCCATGTGCTCTCACAATTGACTTGATTCCACCCATCTTTTTACCTGATTATTGGTTAATTTGCCCCATCTGTGTTTCCCTCGTTACCCTCCTCATTTGCTCCCTATTTATTCTCCTTGTGTTTTGCAGTCCCGTGCCAGTTCGTCATCGCATGTATCATGTCAGCCTTGTCCTGATCCTGCCTTGACTTGCCTTGTCGTGCCAGCCTGTTTTTCCCCCACGGGGTAGTTTTTGTTTTATTTTACTATTAAAAGCCCATTATTCTGCACTACTGAGTCCTCACCTCATCCCTTCATCCCCAACCCTGACAGTACGAGCTGACAAAAAGAGGACTCACCAAAGATGGTTTTCTTCCTTTTCCCATCTCCTACCACCGGATTGTCCACCCGCCAGCAAATGATCCAGCAAGTAAATGCTCGCTACTTCCGTCAGCAGGGGGCTGACGTGAGGGACTTTGCCTGTGACTTCCTCATTGAGGTGGACAATCTGGACTATAGTGAGGCTGATATTTAGGAGGTCTTCAACATCTGCCTCGATCAGCCTCTCAGCCTGTAGGAGATGGAGAAGCTGGGGAATCTTGGCTTCTGGGACTTAATTTATCATGTCTACCATCATGGGGAGCCTGAACCCCCTCACCAAGCGAATTCCCACTTCACTGACTGTCCCCCCTTTTCCACCTGCAGTCAGTGGAAGCCCCAGCCCTCCAATGACCCATAAACGGAGAAGGAGGAAGAATGGGCCAGCTGCAGCACCGCCAAAGACGGCTGAAGAGGCTGCAGCGCCTCTAGAAGCTGTAATGCCACTGCCTAGCTCTCATCGGAGGAGAAAGAGGAAGACTTCCTCCATCCTTCAAGGCCTGCAGCCTGTCCCAGAGCCGTCCTTGCTTCTTGCCATGCCGGCTCCGCCCAAGCTCCTTGCTCTGCTGGCTCTGCATAGGCTCCCTGCTCTGCCCAAGCTCCTTGCTCTGCTGGCTCTGCATAGGCTCCCTGCTCTGCCCAAGCTCCTTGCTCCTTGCTCCTTGCTCCCTCCTTGATACTGGCTCCACCCTTCCTGCTTGCCAAGTGTTCGGTCCCGCCCTGGCCGGCCGTTGGGGTTCCTGTTAAAGGGGTCATATGATGCTTTTTTTAAAGATCATTATTTTGTGTATTTGGTGTAACAGAATATGTTGACATGCTTTAATGTTAAAAAAACACATGATTTTTCAAATACTGTACATTATTGTAGGTTCTCTATGCCCCGCCTCTCTCAAACTCTTCGTTTTCTACAAAGTCCCTCCTTCGACAAGCGCAGTCTGCTCTGATTGGCCAACTGGCCCAGTGCATTGTGATTGGCCGAACACCGCAAGCACTTGTCGGAAATGTAACGCCCCTTACCATAATCGTGAGCTTCATCTTTCAAAATAAATGTAAAGACAGAGTGACGGAAACAGGGATGAAGCTGGATGTGTTTGCATTACACAAGCCACCGTAACACCTTAGCCAGAGCCCTCCTCTGGTCTGTACTCCGGTTCTGACTTGGTGGTCTGCCGGGGTTCCTGTTAAGTCGGAGCCTCCCTGGTCTGTCCCTCCGGCTCTGCCCTGGTGGTCTGCCAGGGTTTCTGTTAGGCCGGAGCCTCCCTGGATCGTCCCTCCGGCCCCGGCCGGGACTCCTGGAGTGCCTGAGCCTCCCTGGCTCAACCCTCCCGCCCCTCCCTGGTCCCTCTAATGACTTTCTGGCCTGTACTGTTGGCACTGGCTTGGCTCCCCTCCCTCCTCTCTTTGTCTCTGTGTTTAGATTTTTCTTGTCTTGCGTTGTCTGTTGTTGTGTGTCGGTCTTGTGTTGTCATGTTTGTGCTGTCTTGTTACTGTCTTGTTTTTGGTGCTCCTCGTTAGGGACGCCAGGTCCCATCATGTCCTGTTTTTATGTGAGTGTGCGGCTTCGAGTATTCTCGAGCCGTACGCTCTCTTGTCTGCATGCCTTGTTCGGATCCCAGCACTCATGTCTTGCTCCATATTCTGTCTTGTTGTGGGAGCGTGCAGTCTCGAGTTCGCTCGGCCATGCGCTCTTCTGTCCACGTGTGTTGTGTTGTGTAGCATGCGGTTTGTTTTCTGCCGCATGCTTTTCTTGTTGTTTTGTTTCGTTGACAAGCTTTCATGTCCTGTTTTGTCTTGTGCTGTGTAGAACGAGCTTGGTTTTCGATGGCCTGGTGCGTCTTCTTGTGTGAACATGCGGCTTATGAGTATTCTCATTAGCTGCGTGTTCGTGTCTTGTTTTGTTCAAGCACATGGCTTGTGATTATTTTGCTGGCCACAATTATGTAACCGATGTAAAATGATGACAAGAAAAGCCAAAGCTGATTACTTTTTAAATGAAACAACTCATAATCTAAACAGACCTAAGAAATTCTGGAAACATATTGACTATTTCAGGTGCAAAAAAGCCTGTCGGACTTACTTTGTACATAATGGACAATACCATAAAAATCTCAAATAAAGGAGAAATGCTGAACTGTTTTAAAAATTTCGTTCTGCTATGTAGGATGTTTCGATTAGGTACCTAAAACTATAGATATGAATAATGATATGGAAAACAGAGAAAAGCATTTAACAGCTCTTAATTTCAGTTTTAAAACGCTTTCTATTTGTCAGATTAAAAAAGCTCTCAAACTACTAGATGTAAATAAGTCAGCTGGTCCTGACAAATTAGAACCACTTTTTTTTTAATTTAGCTGCAGATTACATTGCTGCCCCTTTGACATATATTTAAAATCTTTTACTGAGTTTAAATGAATACCCAAGTATATGGAAGTCTGCTTTTGTTTTCCCATTGTTAAAAGGAGGAGATCCTTCCGATATGAATAACTATAGGCCAATTTCTAAACTTTGTATTTTTGGTTTTTGAATCTCTCATTAGTGAGCAGTTGATTTCATATCTTATGGAACATGATATTTTATCACATAATCAGTCTGGTTTTAGGAAACAACACAGCACAACCACAGCTGCGACTAGGGTTATAAACAATATCACTGAGGCGCTTGATAGAGGTAATTATTGTGTATCATTTTTTAACAATCTGTCCAAGGCTTTCGAAAACGTTGATTTCAGTTTAATAAAAACTAGACTGAAACAAATTGGAATGTCAAATGAGACAACCTCTTGATTTGAAAGCTACTTAGTGTCAGCAGAACACCCACTGTGTGCAAGGCAAGGCCATGAATCGCACCATTGCAGATTATGAGAGGGTGTTCCTCGGGGTCTGTTGGTGGCCTCTGTTTTTATTATTTATATTAATAATTTGATTTTAATATGGTACTTTTTAATTTACATTTTTATGCTGATGACACTGTGATTTATTGTAGCGCAACTAAATTACACCAAGCTGTGTCCTTACTCCAGAGTGCTTTTGATGTTGTGCAACAAAGGCTTTGGTGGGCTGGAATGGGACTAAACTAAAAGCCTGTTATTTTCTAAGATCAAACGAACCAAAGTGGCAAATCAACTAGCAATCACAAACCGCACAGTGGTACTGTAATGAGTAGTGACAGAACTGAAATATCTCGGTGTTTATGTTGATGACTCCTTACACGTTTAATCCCATATTTAATCAATCGGACAACAATAAAGGTAAAGCTGGGTTTATATAGAGAAAACCTGCTATCATTTGAGTCAAGAAGAAGATGGCCTTCTATAACATTTATGCCAGTCTTGATTATGGAGACATTCTGTATAAATCGGCGTCTACCAAACTTAGGTCCTGGACACTTTGTCTCCGGTTGCGCTCCAGGTTTATATAAATTGTTAATTTTAGTAACCCATCATTGTGATTTGTATATAGAGTGGTTGGACTCATGAGACATATTCACTGTTATTTTATAAATCCCATCTTGGCTTTCGGCGCATATCGTTGTTCCCTCACAGATTACGGCCTGGAGCTTATTCTCTGTGCTCACAGTACTTGTACATTCTTTCGGTTCCATTTGCACAAACTGAACATGGAAAACAAGCTTTTCAGTTTGCAGCGCCCAATGATTAGAACTTTTTACAACACAACTTGAAGTTACAGACCTTAGTGTCAATTAACACTTTTAGATTTTTGATTAATGAGCTGTTAAAGGAAGAATTAATTTGTAAGTGTTTGTAATTGCTTTTAATACAGTGTTTTGTGTTTTTCTTCTGAAATGTAATGCTGCATCTTGGCCAGGTCACTTCTGTAAAAGAGATTTTTAATCGCAGAAGTTTTCCTTTTAAAAAAGGAACAAATAAATAAATAAATAAATAAATCGGTGAACTATTGTCATTTTTGTCTTCTAGTACCAAAACAGCACTACTTCCCTTAAAGTATATTCATAATGTATTTAATGCTGAAAAAGGACTATTTAATTAATCTGTCCTATCAATGGCAGTTTGGGGGAATGCTTGAAACTTTGAAAACTTTTTTTTTTTTCCAGTTCTGTCTGATTTTGATAGTGGTATGGATATTCTAAACTTCACCTTCATCTTAAATAAAGTCAGTATTTGTGAGTACTAGTGTAGACGCTTCATTGAATTGTTCTTGACTTTTCTGTAGACAAAACGGGACTAATCGCAGCTTTGCTAGGCGGAGGGACCATTGTGCTCTTCATTATCATGGGCTTTGTGTGGCTGCTTTTGAGGAAGTTGTCCAGAATCCCCATAATTCCTGAATTTTTGGTATGTGTCTTTTGGTCCTTTCATTGTGTATATATTTTTTTCATTTAAATTCTAGTATAGGCATATTTCAGCACAAAAAAAAAAAAGTATTCAACCTTATGTTGGTCCAAACGTTTTATCACCTGTGGGAATATCCCTATGATAATGATATCCTATTACATCTACTTACATTTTATGAACAACCAACAGAATAAAGCCATACATGTTTGAAGCAGTATGAAAATCAGTACATTATGACAGAATTTAAAATTTTCGGGTGAACTGTTTCTTTAGGAATTGTTCTTTATTCAGCTGTGTTTTGTATTTGTGATGTGTCTGGTGATCTGCTGTTGACTCCCCATCAGCTGAACCAAGACTAACCGTTTGCTCCTTTCCATATGCAGCGGAACGTTATCTCCAGGCAATCTCATACAATGCTTGTTTCCCAACCTGAGCCGACAGACATTTGTCCAGTGACATCACAGGGACCCCCCAGTTCCCCGACTGAGGAAGACAGCAAAACAGTCTCAACACTTGATGACACCGTAGTGGATCTAACTGAGGTTTCTGAAGTGGACATGGATTGTGAAGACTCTGAAGGCGTTGGCAGGTCGTCTGACTATGACAGACCCCAAATTCCTGCAGGAGATGAGTTCAGGGGACATTACTGAGGGATATGGCCCTCAACCACTAGTGTTAGGTCTGAACCTTAGTAAGAACGACACTGGAAAGTGTTTGCATTTCTTATGGAAATATGGCTTGTTCACACCAAGTCATTGAAATCAATTTTGGTCCATTAACAATTTCACACACTGATCATTTGAAATACTTTTTTTTGCTATTATTTTGTGTTCTCTGTCATCGCCGCGGCTGAAAAGTAGCACATGAAACACTGCTTACATTTATATTTTATTCTTTGATAATTCTGGGGTGGCACAGCTTTTTCTTAGGGTGGCAGTTGCCACCCCGGTAGATCCTCCCCTGTCAGTAGGCTTGTGTTGTGTGCACAGAGATAAAACTACATCGCACCCATTCAAATCAAAGTTGTGTACAATCAGACACAGTTCAGAGGGTTCGATTGTGGTGAGAGTTATCTAGATTGTTACGATGTGCTGCATTGACAGTGTTAACTACAGCCATGGCGAGTTTCCCACTAACCTGCATTAAGATAAATTAATGTGTAAATAAAATAATTTTTCTAGGGAGGGGGAAAAAAACAGTTGAAACGGCCTGCAAGGGGGGGGGGGGGGGGGGGGGGGACGGCAAGGTCGTGCAGACATAGAAATTTAACAGTACATTTTTCATGATAGTTACGACTTTGCAGTAGTAACACGTGTTCAGTTCCTTGGTACACATGAACTGACTTATAATAACAATAAATTATGCATAATTGCATGCAAGTAACCCTAAACAATACCCTAATCCTAAACATAACCATATAGTAAGTACATGTAGTGAATTAATATTACTGCTTTATAAATTAATATTATCTAATATGAAGGTTATGTATTAATTAATAGTATTAATAACAAGTACTAAATGCATAGGCGCTTTTGTTCTGCCGGGGGGGTGGGTTCTTCAACCTCACCTCATATATTATCGTCATTAATATCATCTAAAAACCATTTTCACCCACATGTTTCCACGACTTTAAATAAATAAACCTAGCTAAGTTATCATACACATACGCAACAAATTTAATATTTTCAAATATTTCATTCTCATTACTCAGTAATTAATTATACTGTGTGTTAGTTTTTTTCTAGAGTAGCCTAGGCTATACTCCGTTGGATGGTGAGTTTGATGAATTTACTACACAAAATATATCTTGCGAAGTGAAACGCAAGGACTGCAAATACATTATTTAGTAACCAAATAATACACACATTATTGCTATTGTCACGGAGTCACCAGACTCTCACCACCACGCAACGATCCCAATTACCTGAATTCTGAACACCTGCACTCAATCAGCACATCCTCATCAGCCCCAGCATATAAGCACACACCTCAGTTCAGTCTTTGTCTGTCCTCGATTAGGCTACAGACTCTCTATCCTGTGATCTCCAGTATTCCAGCGGACTCTCTCCAGTTCTCCTGCGAACGATCTCAGTTGAACAAAGATTATCTCCTTGAAGTTGCTACTGAAAACGACTTACCTCTCTGGCGCTGAGGTGTGTGCTTCCCGATCCTCATTCACCTTTATCAATAAGACTATTCCTATTAAATCATCCACCTGCACTTTTCTTCCTTCCATCGCTCCCTATACCTGTTTCTGTTGCTTTACAATTAATAAATTGTTGGATTTCCCTAACCTCCCTGTCCAGAGTTTGTATATATCCTGACAGAAGGACAGACCTGGCAAGATGAATCCGACAGATCCCGATCCATTTAAGGAATCAGTTGAAACGATGAGAAGAGAACTCGCCGGTCACACAGCTCCATCAGTCACCACCACCACGTCCGTTCCACACTCTCCTTCTCCGATCATTGTCGCCAGTCCCATGGTCAATCCAGCGCCCTACTCTGGCGTGGCGGAGGATTGCAATGGCTTTCTATTGCAGTGTTCACTGGCACTTGAAATGCAGCCACAGCGGTTTCCTACGGAACGTTCTAAGATCTCATATGTTATTTATCTGTTAACAGGAAGAGCTTTGCAATGGGCAGAAATTATGTGATATCAGTGTGGTCCAGTTATGCAGTCATTTGAAAACTTTGTGGCCCACTTCCGTGAGGTATTTGGACACCCCATAGGAGACTCCTCCATCTGTGACCAGTTATATCACATCTGTCAAGCGAAGAGCTCAGTCTCAGATTATGCTCTGAAATTTCTCACCCTCGCCACCTCTAGTGGATGGAATGAGCGAGCCCTGCTGACTACCTACCGTCAGGGTTTAAATCCTTCGCTACAACTGCAATTGGCCATTTACGATGATTCCATAGATTTGGAAAAATTCATCCAACAATCCAACAGTGTCTAACCGCATGAAAAGCTGCTTGGAAGAGACATCTGCTTTGCAATCCTCCGCATGCCTGAGCGACCCGTCTTCCCAGAACCAGAGTTTGAGCCCATGCAGATAGACAACACCCGCTTATCACCTGCTGAAAGACGCCACTGACTGACCCAGAATCTCAGAATCCATATTGTGGAGCTGGAGGGCATGTAATCTCGTTATGCCCAATTAGAACACCACGGCCCTTGGTGAGTGCAGTTTCAAGTCCTTCCATTAAACTTTTCTCCACTGACTACTACGGTTTCAGTAATTACTGCCAACCATGTTGTTACAGTTACCGC
This sequence comes from Sinocyclocheilus anophthalmus, assembly GCA_018155175.1. Taxonomy (NCBI): domain Eukaryota; kingdom Metazoa; phylum Chordata; class Actinopteri; order Cypriniformes; family Cyprinidae; genus Sinocyclocheilus; species Sinocyclocheilus anophthalmus. Next base: position 14,183 of record JADLZN010001942.1, read on the forward strand.
CCTCCTTGTCTCTGGGTCAGCCGGTAACTTCATCTCCGGACAGCTCTGCAGGCAGCTCAACCTCCAGAAGACCTCAACTCCAACCCCGTACAAGGTCCAGTCAGTAAACAGAAGAACCCTAAGCAGAGGCTACATTCATCATCAAGTCAAACCCATCCTGCCAAGAGTTGGCTGCCTGCATGTAGAGTCTTTCTCTCCTCTGGTTCTGGAAGGTTCTACCGTCGCTGTCATCCTAGGGCGCCCCTGGCTAATACAACATCAGCCCAGATTGTCGTGGATTACGGGTGAATGTTCACGTGCAATGGGGTGAAACCTGCTTCCCTCATTGCTTTCCAGAACTACCTCCACAATCTCCAGATCCTACGGCAGTATTACCAGTTAACTCCACAACCATTAAAATTATCATGGGACTGTGCCATCGACCTGGTACCGGGTGAGTAAGTGCCCTGAGGAAGGATTTATCCACTATTCATACCAGAGCAGAGGGCCATGGAAGAGTACATTGAGGAGGCACTCAAGCAGGGTTACATCCGCCCTTCAACCTCTCCTGCCGCATCCAGCTTCTTTTTTGTCACCAAGAAGGACAGAGGCTTGAGGCCCTGCTTAGATTATCGAGCACTGAGTAAGATCATGGTTGAAGTTCCGCTATCCACTTCCCCTCGTCCCAGCGGCTTTGGAACAGCTCCGCGACGCTTCAGTTTTCACCAAGCTGGACCTCCGAAGCACTTACAACCTCATCAGGATATGTGAGGGGGACAAATGGAAGACAACATTTGTGACACCTGCTGGACACTATGAGTATTGCGTAATGCCTGTATGGCCTGGTCAATGCCCCCTCCGTATTCCAGGATTTCATGAATGAGGTGCTCCGGGATTTCCTCAACCGCTTTGTGGTAGTGTATATGGATGACATCCTGATATACTCCCGGAGTCTAGCCGAACATTGCCATCATGTTTCGGAGGTCCTACAGCATTTGCGTGATAACCAGCTTAGAGCAGAGAAATGCAGTTTCCACCAATCCTCCATCCAGTTCCTTGGGTATAACATCTGTAAGGGGGGCATTCTCATGGATGAAGGGAAGGTATCAGCAGTGAGGTCCTGGCCAACTCCCACCACCATAAAAGAACTCCAGAGGTTCCTTGGCTTTGCCAATTTTTATCGCCGGTTCATTCAGAATTACAGCTCGTTTGACCTCACTGCTGAAAGGCAGGCCCAAATCTCTGTGCTGGACCTCAGAAGCAGGACGTGCCATGGAACAACTGAAATTAGCATTCACCTCTGCCCCACTCGTTCTCCATCCTGATCCTGAGAAACCCTTCGTAGTAGAGGTTGGGGCAGTATTGTCACAGCGGCAGGAGAGAGCATCCGAACTCCTTCCATGTGCCTTCTTCTCCAAGAAACTCAGCCCCGGCGGAGCAGAATTATGACATCGAAACAGAACTTCTTGCTATCAAGCTTGGCCTAGAGGAGTGGAGGCACTGGTTGGAAGGAGCCAGGTACCCCTTCACAGTACTAACAGAGCACAAAAATTTGCAGTATCTCCGTGAAGTTAGAAGACTTAATCCCAGACAGGCCCGATGGGAACTCTTTTTCACCAGATTCAATTTTATAATCTCTTTATCGTCCCGGATCCAAGAACGTGAAGGCAGATGCTCTCTCCCGACTTCATACCCCAGATGAAACTCTGGAACTACCCGAACCAGTGCTTCCCTCCTCCCGCATTGTCAGTCCCATCCAATGGGACATAGAAGAATAGATTGCTGAAGCTACCCTCTCTGAACCAGCTCCGCCGGGCTGCCGAGCTGGATGTATCTATGTACCCAAATCTCTTCGAGTACAACTGATACATTCTGCTTATTCTTCATTGGGCACTGGCCACCCAGGGACTACACAGACCCTCTCGCTACTACAAGATCAGTTCTGGTGGCCTGGCATGGCTAATAACAACCGACGTTACGTCGAAGTCTGTAAGAAATGTGCGACATCTAAGGTCCCTTCCAGGTCGTCAGTTCAGTCTTTGTCTGTCCTCGATTAGGCTACAGACTCTCTATCCTGTGATCTCCAGTATTCCAGCGGACTCTCCGCAGTTCTCCTGTGAACTATCTCCGTTGAACTAAGATTATCTCCTTAAAGTTGCTACTGAAAACGACTTACCTCTCTGGCGCTGAGGTGTGTGCTTCCCGATCCTCATTCACCTTTATCAATAAGACTATTCCTATTAAATCACCCACCCGCACTCGGAGTTCTCCCTTCCATCGCTCCCTATACCTGTTTATGTTGCTTTACAATTAATAAATTGTTGGATTTACCTAACCTCCCTGTCCAGAGTTTGTATATCCTGACAGCTATGAGGGTTGAGCTTCACTAAATAAAATGATTTAATAAATCCCTGTTTACAATAAGCACTTATTAGCGTGTACACAGGACAAAGTTTGAGGGTGCACTTAAGGGGGCACACGTAATATCTGAGGGAGCACAGAGCCATGATCACTATATATATATATATGGGAGAGCAAGCCAAGAGATTAGTGCTGGCTTCCTCTCGTATTACAATAATGCACTCTTGACATTTGCCATTAAAATAATGCCAAAAACTGCCTCAAATGAACTATGAAAACGAGAATAAAGTCGTAAAAGCTGCATTTCCCATTTCTTATTGGTTAAAATGAAAGGAGACTATCTTGTGTTTTTCCGTGGGTGCTCGACCATTTCATAGGCGCCTATGCTTAAATGTATAACTACACTGTAACAAGGACACCTTAAAATAAAGTGTAACCACATTTTCTACAATCCTAAAATACAGCTCAATGCAATGCGTAATTCTAAAAAAAAAAGTCCTGTAAAAATCAACACAGAAAATGAACACGGTACGTTGGGCAGCGTTTCTACAGATTATGCTGCTTTAGAAAGTTATGTGAATCAATTGATTTCTAAAGGAATTGCAAATATGACGCTCTATCAATCAACCAAAAGTTGTAATAAAGGACATTTTTACTGAAACATACTCTGATATAGGCATCCGTTAACCAATGAGAATTTCAGAGATTTTGATCCCGAAATCCAATTTGCTGCATTTCCACTCGATTTAAAACTGCCCTGACTTTTCAACAATAAAACACATTTTCCACATACCTGTCTGTTAAACGCTTTGGCAAGGCCTCTCTAGCATGTGAGGAACTAAAACTGCTTGTGTACTGTGCGTTTGAGCCATGACTTTTCTGTTTTTCATAAGGGTATATTGCAGGTTGTTACTATTATTCTTGATTTCATGAAAACACGTGTCATAGCATTAATTTACGTCAGAGGTGAATGACGTGCTGGATTCAGTGCTGCTGTAGCTTTAAAATTGGAGAACTCTGCCAAGCTGAATATATAACATGATTATGACACTATATGCACACTTCTAGTCAGTGGTTTATTGTTACATCTGTAAAGTGTTTGCTGTGATAACACCATATGTTTAAGCAATAACAGGCTACAATTAATATCTGCCAGGCACTTCTCTATAATCTTGCTGAAAATGTTACACATTGTAGGTAGTATTAATAGAACAGCATTACTCTGAATGCCTCGTGAGCAAACATTTCATGATATAGAAAAAAAGTGATGTCACATTTTAGTATTTAGAAAAATGTCAAGATGCAAGTTCAAGGGGAAAAATTGTGGTATGACATTAATGACTTTTTTTTTCTTTATGCACTTTTTATTAAAATGCTTCTATTTTTTTCTAAAATTCTTCTAATCTTAAAGTTTTATTTTTGCTTTTTGAAAAATGAAGCAAATTTGCACTTAATCAAAATTGATCAAGAACCTTGAATATAAGAGTTTCTGCACTGAGAAAAGGTGACTATAAAAAAGACAAATCCATTATTAACATAATTAGCTTGGGGCCACAAAAATGACAATCCTACGTTGTACTAACCATACAGAGTATTCTCATTCACATTCATGCTTTTATCCAAAATCACATACAATACATTCAAGGCATGTACAGTATTTGTTTCCAGGAAATTGCACTCATGGCCTTGATGATTTTACATGTGTGTGTCAAGTTTCTGCACTTTGCACTCTTTTCTGATATAATTTTTTTTTGTGACTGTATATCATGTATGTTTGATGTTCATGTGTTTTTACACATTTAATTCAAAATAAAGTAATTGGCTGGCTGCTTCATTACTTTAGCTGTTGATTAAATCTCTCTGGCACTGAATTCATATAGTTTGTAGGAGAACTGTGTCCTTACTCCACTCAACTAGTGGCTGCTTGATTTGTTAATTAAAAAAAATCTTAAAGGGATAGTTCACCCAAAAATGAAAATTTGATGTTTATCTGCTTACCCCCAGGGCATCCAAGATGTAGGTGACTTTGTTTCTTCAGTAGAACACAAACGGAGATTTTTAACTCAAACCGTTGCAGTGCAGTGAATCACGGCTTTGAGAGTCATAAAACATACACTCGTACAAACATACAACTCATAATGTAATAACTGCACGTAATGTATATGTAATAATAAGTATTACATTATTATTGTAATAAAATGTTCATAATGTAACAATTTTCTCAAAACTTAAAATCTTGGCTTATAATGTAATAATTATTACATTATGAGAAATGTATTACATTATAAACTGACCAAAAATATTGTCATATCGTACTTATAATAAAGTATAAGTAGCCCAGTATACGAGCAGTCAAAATATCTGTGCTGTTATTTAGCCTATGTGCCATAATATTATATTTATATATATATATATATAAATGCCAAAATGAATCTCAGACATGCACATATTATTTGCTTTGCTTAATCTTTTCATGTACAAAATAATTTCTTTTTAGAATTAATTTGAACATGAATGGATTAAGCAAAGCAAATATTTTCACGTCTGAGATTCATTTGAGCATTTATATAGAATAACTAAACTATAGCCGAGGGGATATTGTTCCTCTTAGCATCATGAAAAAAAAACTTTAATTAAAATTCTGAATGCATTACAGATAGTCTAGTATGTGTGTAAAGAGTGCTCCCTGTATAATTTCAAATGCACTGAGCCTATCACTTATCTCAGTTCATCGGTTCAATGGACGTGTCTGTGATTAGCTACACTGCTCAACCCTGCAAACATTGTAAATAGAAACATCTGATACTCTCCAGAGCGCAAATGTAAATATGCACAGAAGAGTTTGCCAAATATGTTATTATTACAGTTTCCACTAAGGTGCTCTTGGTTTTTTGTGTGTGTGTGTGTGGTGTGTGGTGTGTGTGTGGTGTGTGTGTTGTGTGTGTGTGTGTGAGAAGAGAGAGAGAGAGAGTGTTTAGCTCCCTAAACTGGGTGTGACATGATAAAATGCTTTCTGTATGGATTTAATATGGAATGTTGCTAAAATATGGGAACAGTTGGGCAATACTACGTTGCATGTTTTAAACACTTAGATTATGTCCTTACTTTGGCCATGCATTAAATGCACATCCTTGAAAGAGCGCAGTTTGCTGACATATTTACTTTAAAGTCTGCGTGAATCGGAGTTTGCTGCCGACTGGATTTCAGTGTGGTGGCGTATTTCCAACTGAAACGGAATATTGAGTAGAGGGCGGGGGGTTATTTTTGCGCTCCTCTCTGTCTCTCACCCACAGCAGACTAATGGTTGGAGGGGCGTGGTTAAGCATATTCTGCCCAAGCCGTCAAACTGATGTCATCAGAGAAGGCATGCCATTCCAGAGCATAAGCAAATTATCAGATTTTGATTAAAGATTACCAAAACAAACAATTTTTATTTCAGAGGATTAACTTGCACAGATTAATTGTTCACAACAAAAATAGCAATGTGCGCTAACAAAATAAATAGTCAATTTTAATTTCATGTGGACTTTATAACATCTCAGGTAATGTCCGTGGTATGATGACAACGACAGTGGTTACATATTTACATTACATTTTGACATTTAGCAGACGCTTTTATCCAAAACGACTTACAAATGAGGACAATGGAAGCAATCAAAATCAACAAAAGAGCAATGATACACAAGTGCTATAACTGTGACGAGTCAGTAGCTTGAGGATCCATCTGCAGTTTATTAGACAAAAGCAGTACAAGGCAGGGCAGTAAACAGTAGTAGTATAGGATAACCAACATTAGTCGTAGAACGGGCAGAGAATTGGGGCCGGCGGCGAGCAAACACAGTAGATAAACAGGCTAAAGGGGTCGGGGCTGGCAGCAAGAATCAGAACACGAGATAAACAGTCCAGGTCAATACACAGGCAGGCAGAAAAACAGAAAATGCTTAGAAATTATCACCGGGGCAAATCAAGACTTCGCACTGAATAGCAGATCAGAGTGCCTTAAATAGGTGTTTGAGTGTGTGAGATAATTGAAGACAGGTGTAGGGTGATCAGTTCCAGGTATGACGGCTGATGGGAAATTAAGTCCAAATGAGGTGGTTAATACTCGGGTGAAGGCTCCCTCTGGTGGTGCGAGAGACGTAGTGCGGGAACCTCCTTTGTAACAGAGCCCCCACCCTGCGAGCGGCTCCTGACGCGAGGAGGCAAGTGACGCAGGGGTCTACCTCGTGGTCGAGGGGCCGGTTTTCCCGGGTGTGTCCTATGAAACTCCTCCATGAGTGAGGGGTCAAGAATGTCCCTAGCGTTGACCCAGGACCGTTCCTCCGGACTGTACCCCTCCCAGTCAACCAGATACTGGAGTACACCGCCCCGGCATCGAGAGTCGAGCAGTTCTCTGACCTGATACACCTCCTCGTCATCGACCAGAATGGGTGGAGGCGCCTGGACCTCGGCTCCCTCATTCTCCTGACCCTCTCTCGGACCAGATAGTTAGCAGGTAAATCTAAACGGACTGAAACTGGCGTAATTTGTCTTAGAATTTTGAATGGGCCAACATACCTAGGACTGAGTTTCTTGCAGGGAAGTCTGAGGCGGATGTCTCTAGTGGATAGCCACACCCATTGACCTGGGGCGTACTCTGGACCTGGGCGACGGTGACGGTTTGGCCTGTTCCTCTTGCCGTCTTACGGCTCGTTGTAGATGAGTATGTGCTCGATTCCAGGTCTCCTCACTGCGCCGTAACCATTCAGTGACTGAGGGAAGATTCGAAGGTTCTCCTGACTAGGGGAAAAGAGGTGGTTGGTAGCCCAGTACGCATCTGAAAGGTGTCAGACCAGTGGCAGGTTTTTGAAGAGAGTTCTGAGCATACTCGGCCCACATCAAGTATTTGCTCCAGTCAGTTTGATTATTCTGGCAGTAGGTTCTGAGAAATCGCGTGAGTTCCTGGTTCAGTCGCTCCGTCTGCCCATTGGACTGTGGATGACAACCGGAGGTGAGGCTGACGTTTACGTTGAGAAGTCTAAAGAAGGCTGACCAGACTCGAGAGGTGAATTGAGGACTCCTATCAGACACAATGTCCTCGGGTAGGCCATAGAACCGGAACACAGTTGCATAGTGTTTCAACAGTTTCAAGAGCGAAAGGAAGTTTAGGTAAGGGAATGAGACGGCAGGACTTGGAAAAGCGGTCTATGACTGTTAGGATGGTGGTATTTCCCAGTGAGTTTGATAGATCCGTGATGATGTCTATAGCAATATGGGACCATGGACGCTGGGGTACTGGAAGTGGTTGAAGTAGGCCAGCGGGTAATTGGCATGAAGGCTTGGATGTGTTGCATGCCGTGCAATTATTCACAAAGGTGACTGTGTCTTTAGACATTGTAGGCCACCAGAAACTATTTCTGAGAAGGTGGAGGGTTGTTGTGATACCTGGATGCCCCGAGCTGGGGTTGTCATGAACTTGATGCAGAAGTTTATCTCTGTGCTGTTCAGGGACGAACGTGAGTTGTGGAGGGCATTCAGGAGGAGGAGGATGTGTGGCGTTAGAGAGATCCATCTCAGTCAAAATGTCCCATTGGACTGGTGCGACAAGCAGGGTTTCAGGAATAATGTTCTCCTCCATGCTGGTATGATCACTCCCCTCGTTAAATCGTGACAGAGCATCAGCTTTGGCGTTTTTGGACCCGGGTCGGTAAGTGACTGTAAAGTGGAATCGGGTAAAGAAAAGAGCCCATCTAGCCTGTCGGGTGTTAAGCCGTTTGGCCGATCTCAAGTATTCTAGATTCTTATGGTCAGTTAGAACGGTGAATGGATGTAGTGCTCCCTCTAGCCAATGGCGCCACTCCTCCATGGCTGCTTTCATGGCCAGCAATTCACGGTTTCCCACATCATAATTTTGTTCAGAGGATGATAACTTCCTGGAGAGGAATGCACAAGGGAACATTTTGGCTGATGAGCCATGACGTTGTGAGAGAATAGCCCCTATACCTGTGCTTGAAGCATCTACCTCCACAATGAATAGCAGGCTGGGATCGGGGAGGATTGGAGCTGATGTAAATCTGGTTTTAAGTTCTTGGAAAGCTTGTATTGCCTCAGGAGACCAAGTGAGCTGTGAAGTGGTTCATTTAGTCATGGATGTTAATGGAGCAGCAACGGTACTGAAGTTTTGATGAACCGCCGATGAAATTTGCAAAGCCAAGGAAGCGCTGTAATTCCTTCACAGTACGTGGTTGTGGCCAATCGACTACTGCCCTCACCATATGATCATCCATAGCCACTCCCTCTTGACTGATGACATACTCCAGAAATGACGTTTTGGTTTGATGGAATTCGCATTTCTCTCCCTTGGCATACAATTGATGTTGGATCAGACGTTTGAGATCAGTGCGGACGTGATGGATGTGTTTATCGAAGGAATTTGAATAGATGAGTATATCGTCAATGTACACCACCACCCAACGATCCAGCATGTCTCTGAAGATGCCGTTTACAAAGGATTGGAAGACTGACGGACTGTTGGCTTGGCCGAACGGCATAACGCAGTACTCATAGTTCCCAGTGGATGTGGAGAAGGCAGTTTTCCACTCATCACCTTCCTTAATACGAATCAAATTATATGCGGAGTGCAGATCGAGCTTGGTAAAATATTTGGCTTGGCGGAGTTGCTCTAGGGCGGCAGGCACTAAAGGAAGTGGGTATCGGAACTTGATGGTGATGTCGTTGAGACCCCGATAATCGATACATGGTCTGAGACTGCCGTCCTTTTTTTCACAAAGAAGAAGCCGGCTGAAGCAGGTGAGGTAGAGGGTCTGATAAAGCCCTTTGTTAGTTCCTCTTCAATATATTTCTTCATGGCTTCTGACTCGGGTTGAGACAGAGGGAATATTCTACCCTTGGAAGGTATGCTGCCAGGTATTAGCTCGATAGAGCAGTCACAGGAGCAGTGAGGAGGAAGTCGAAAGGCCTTTACTTTGCTGAATGCCTCAGAAAGATCAACATACTCAAGGGGAAGTCCGGGAATCTCTGGGTTCTCCCTGGTGAGGGTGATGGTGCTGACTGGTATTGGTGAGTCGTGAGTGAGACAGTGATTGTGACAGGCAGGGCTCCACTGTGTGATTTCCCCTTCCCTCCAAGAGATATACGGATTGTGTCTACGTAGCCAGGGTAGACCGAGGATCAGAGGATGATTTGGAGAACTAATGACATAAAATTTGAGGATCTCATGGTGAAGTACGCCGATTTGCATCTGTAATTCATCGGTGATGTTAGTGATTCTTCCCCCTCCGAGAGGTCTGCCGTCTAGCACCTCCACTGCCAAATGAGAAGTACATGGGGTTAGAGCGAGGTGATGTTCGCGAGCGAACTCATTAGACATAAAATTGCCCGCTGCCCCAGAGTCTAATAAAGCCTCAACTGACACAATCTTGCTGCCGATAAACAATTTTACTGGAATTCTGACACAGGAAGTGGAATATTTGTGCTGGACGTATGAACTCACCATTCATGAATTAGCTGCGGTGGGTCGAATGGGGCACGATGACTTGAGATGACCGGATTGACCACAGTACATGCACAAGTGGAGATGAATTCGGCGTTCTCGTTCCTCAGGAGACAGGTGAGTGTAGCCCAGCTGCATTGGTTCCATGCTGGTAGCGGGAAACGATGGTGTGCGTTGCGTTGTTCGAGCTGGTCGGCGTGAGTGTACCAGGTTATCAATTTGGATCGTTAAGTCAATTAATTCATTAAGAGTTCTCCCCTCATCGCAACAGGCTAGCTCAGCTTGCAAATCCAGATTCAATCCCCGCCGAAAAAGTAGCTTTAATGTGTCCTCCACCCACTCAGTTTGAGCAGCGAGTGTACGGAAGGTGAGAGCATATTCGGCTGCCGTTCCTCTTCCTTGACTCAGAGTCAGAAGCTGCTCCCCTGTGCTCCTTCCTCCAGCTGAATGTTCAAATACTTCCTTAAAACGTTGTAAAAAAATGTCAAACGAGGGAAAGACTGACCCATCCGTTCTCCAGACGGCGGTGGCCCAATCCAAAGCCTTTTCGGTAAGCAAGGAGCATATGAATGAAATCGTACTCGAGTCCGTGGGGTATAAAGTGGGTTGCTGATTGACGAACAGTGAACACTGTAGCAGGAATCCTTTGCATTTGGTCGGATCACCGTTAAACTTATCCGGGAAAGCCAGATGAGGGTTCACCGTGGGTGGTGAATTGGTCGTCATGGCACTGATTTGAGCAGCTGCTGGTTCTGTGGGTGACAGACTCAGACCCTGTAAGGCTCTCACCAGGTCCTCCGTTAAAGTTGTTAGGCGAGTTAGTTGATGCTGGTGAATGGCAAGTTGGTTGGCTTGTGCACATAGTTCTGATGAGAGTTGTATAATAGCTGCTGGATCACTGTTTGGCGAAGTCTTCTGTGACGAGTCAGTAGCTTGAGGATCCATCTGCAGTTTATTAGATAAAAGCAGTACAAGGCAGGGCAGTAAACAGTAGTAGTATAGGATAACCAACAGTAGTCGTAATCCAGAGAACGGGCAGAGAATTGGGGCCGGCGGCGAGCAAACACAGTAGATAAACAGACTAAAGGGGTCGGGGCTGGCAGCAAGAATCAGAACACGAGATAAACAGTCCAGGTCAATACACAGGCAGGCAGAAAAACAGAAAACGCTTAGAAATGATCACTGGGGCAAATCAAGACTTCGCACTGAAGAGCAGATCAGAGTGCCTTAAATAGGTGTTTGAGTGTGTGAGATAATTGAAGACAGGTGTAGGGTGATCAGTTCCAGGTATGACGGCTGATGGGAAATTGAGTCCGAATGACGTGGTTAATACTCGGGTGAAGGCTCCCTCTGGTGGTGCGAGAGACGTAGTGCGGGAACCTCCTTTGTAACAATAACAAGTCTTAGTTAGCTTAATGCAGTACAGTAGTAAGTTTTATAGAATAGATAATATACTATATATATATATAAATAAAAAACTAAAATATAAATTTAATAACTTAAATATATTTTAATTGATCACAATTATTGCTAGGAACAATTCAGTTGTGCCCCTACTAAATTCTATGTCCTTGAATTGAAGGCATTTTTTATGAACAAATTTGGAAAAAACAAATAAAAGTTTCTAAAGTCTAATGTAGTCTGGGATAGATCGCATCATCTGCCTCATGCAACGGCAGCACGGAGCACAAGTTAAATGAACAATTCTTCACTTTAATTCTTCCACAGTTATTGTCAAGTGTTCATGAGATGGATGGCCTGAGGGAAGAAACTGTTCCTGTGTCTGGTCGTTCTGGTGGTCAGTGCTCTGTAGCGTAGACCAGATGGCAACAGTTCAAAGAGGGAGTGTGCTGGATGTGAGGGGTCCGTAGTGATTTTGCCAGCCCTTTTGCTCATTCTGGACGAGTACAGTTCTTGGAGAGAAGGGAGGGCTGTACCAATGATTCGCTCAGCAGTCCGGACTACCCTCTGTAGTCTTCTGAGGTCAGATTTGGCCGGTAAATTTAATTTAGGTTATTTTATTTTAGGTTATAAATTGAAGAGCTTTTTTTTTGTTTAGTTTTTTTTTTCTATGGAGGGCTTAGCTAATCAGGACAATTATTACTAATCAGTTTTCTTTTTATTAAAAATTTAAATACAAATTCCTACACTATGTATCTAATTTGGCCAGAATTACGCCCTCCCCCCAGTCAGGCTGTGTCAGGCGGAATATTTGGCAACCCTGTCAGATGGGCTCTAGTAGAAGTGAGCGCGCGGAGAGAGAGACGAGAACACAGAGCCCTCTCAGCAAATGCTTTAGGAAACACATCTGAACGCGTTTTAGAAAACAGATTTAAGACAATGTCGAAGGATCTTGTTGTTCAGTTTGGTGTGTTTTACGCCTTACTGTTCCCAGGAGTCTTTGGTTTCGGTGAGTATCATTTTGCTGAAGCCTCTCGCGCTAACGGGTGGGGGGCATGTAAGTTTAGCGAGCATGTAAGTTTTTGACTGTGTATTTAAAGGTTCCCCTTCATTTTTGGTGTTGTTGACTTAATTTGTAATGTAACAAAAGGTTCCTTCTCCATTTTTTGTTGTTAAATTAAATGTTAAAGAGGCTTTAATAGAATGGCAAACAAGGGTTTACATCACCATATTACAGTATTAATAGTAACCTAACAAAATTACCACAGTACTACAGCGTTTTTTGGGTGGTGAGTTCTTAGTTTTACTAAATACCATAATCCATAAACATGGTAATCATTCAATATCAGTGAATATAAAAATACTTAAATTAGCACCACACAGTTGTTACAAAGTAATTTACAAAAGACATATATTTCTGCTTAAAAGTTCAAATATAATGTGAACAAGAAAGTAAAATTGACTAAAAGAATAATAAATAACAGGAGAGGAGATCAGAGAATTACGTTGACTGAGGTAGTTGCATTTTGAACTCTTTTGAGTTTGATAGAGCTCTGCCAAAATGTAAAACGATATTATTTCACAATTTTACCTGTATATTATCCTAACGCTTCCACAACAACAAACTAATAAATAAATAAAGAAGTAAAGAAAAAAGTAATAATACTCTGAGGTGAAGTTCACTATGATTAATGACTGAGGCTCAAGATGGTGGCAGAAATGAGAGTGAGTTTGTGGTGAGCGGGCTGATATAAAGCATATTACAGAATATTAGGGCATATCTGACAGCTGAAAGCCATGACTGAGCAGTCACTCTCAAGTGTTCCAGAGAGCTGTGTGATAAGCAATGATATGTGCTTCTGTTGCAAAAATGTATTTAATTGCCAAATTCCTGGGGAAGAACTGTTAATCTTAAGAAGCGATCCATCAGTCAAAAAGGTTGTTGTTACCACGAGAGTGCTAGCTACGGCAGGAGAGGTCCGTGAAGGCCGTCTGCATCAAGAAACACCGAGGAGGATGTTACTGAGCCGGTGAGATCAGCTCAGGCTGGACACTGTTTTCAGTTTTTGTCGCCCCAAATACTTCTTTGGTTCATGGCTTAGTGTTTTTTATTCTGTACGGTGATCTTTTTTTATCTCTTCAGACAGAGTGTTCACGAAACAAGGTGGCTGGTCAGTGTTGCTGTCTTTATGCAGTCCATCAGCACGCTAATCGATTTAAGAGCGTCTGCAAGAGAGAAATAGAGATGTTTATCATCTGTCAGTAGTGGAGTCAGTGTTGGTTATCACATTGTTTCTATGTATAGTAAAGCATGTTTTATTTATGTTTACATGTTATACAAGTTTTTTTTGGAATAAATAAAAGCAGGTCGTTTTATATGTCATTAACTTTATGCTTAAGAGATCTGTACACCATTTAGGCTAGATTCAAATATGCATATGATAAAAACCTTAGTATTTCTGTGTCTGAATCTAGAATGATCTGTTAGATATTATATAACTTAAGGATGTGTTACCTGCAGGATCTTAATTTCTCTTGCTCTAATGGCAGATCGTCACATGGCTTCCCACTCTCTTTAGGTTTGACTTTAGCAGATGTCATATCTCTATTGAAGTCATTAGTGTCAGTTTGCATCTATAATGGATGAATGTTTGGGTCTAGATTTCTAATTCTTGTTCATATGGTCGTACTTTTATTCTTCTTCTGTGTTTGCGTGTTAAACCTTCTCTCATTTCTCTTTTGCACTTTCACTTCCTTCCTGTTGTTCTTTTCATTCCTTCATGTCTTTCTCTTGCGTTTTCTTTCTCTGTTCTTGTTGTGTTCAGCCAGCAATACATTGAAATGTTCTGGCCCAGTTTTGAGTTGTTTATTTAAGTACAGTATGTAGCCTTTGGTTTTATTTTCACACTTGTATCACAGTAAAACCACAGTTAGGTCTGATCTGAGCGGGTGTGAAAACGTCACTGATCACACGTGGTTACAGCTGCAAATCAGTGTGGCCTTAAACCTTGTTTGGCAGTGTACATGGAGGTGTTACTCTGTCACTCTCGGGTTGAAATCATAATCAATAATCAAACAAAGCAACAGTGTGTGTATAGGCATAGGCAGTCTTAAATAATCCAAACAGGGTAAATCCAACATAGAAGTAAGCACCACAACACATAGTAAAGACAAGCCCCGATAACCAAGAACTGAAACAGTGGAACTTAAACACATGAGCAAAAGAGGTGATAAACAGATGATTGACAGTACGCAGCTGAAACTAATGAGTGTCCATAACCACGATGCTGACTGAAAACAAAGTTATATATATGTGAAGACTTCAAATGCAAAGCCTGTCAGGGCCATCTGAAATGTTCTTCTAAAATGAGCAGTTTTATCAGGCTCCTATATTTATGTTCAGTTATTTCACTTTAATGGCAACAACCTATTCATTGCCAATAAAGTGAAATTACAGAGCCCAAACATACACTGTAAAAATGTATTGTGATTTTAACAGTAAAAGACTGTAAAAAAATGCTACAGTAAAAACCTGTTAACTGGTTAACAGTAAGTTTCCATACTATATTCGGTGAATAAATGTAATTACATTTAATGTAATTTTACAGTAAAATACGTTTTTTGGAAGTGAAAAAGAAAAAGTAATTGTATAATTTACAGTATAAAACCGTAAATTGACACTCCCAGAGTTCCCTGCATGACGCATCATATTTGATGTTTTTTTGTTGAAATAAAATGTTTTTTCTTAGTTTTTTTCTTATCAGTTGTGTACATTATGGTTTAATCTTATGTGTAAAGTTGTTAAATTGTTTATTACATTATTTCAGAATCATGTGTGTCACCGTGATGGTGTTTAGTGTTTTAAGTGGGTTTAGTGTTTGTGTGAATGACACTGTGTGCACCTTCTGTATATATGTATTGCCCTCCTCAGCTCGTATAAAAGCTGTTTGTGATGAGCTTTGGTTCATACCGTGACTTTCTCATCACCACCAGTTTTTGGTGGTTATCAGTGCATTACAATGGTTCAAAACAGATATTAGTACTTCAATATTTTGGTTTATTAACATTACATCAGTTATTGAAATACGGTATTTTATTGTGAATTTATTAAGTTAAGTCTGTAAAACCTAAAATGTTGCTTTTTTTTTTACGGTGAAGTTCTGGCAACCACAGCTGCCGGTATTTTACCGTAAATGTCACAGATTTTTTTTTACAGTGTAGGAGTCTGATAAAAACGCTAATTTTAGAAGAAAATTTCAGATGGCACTTACAGGCTTTTGCATTTGAAATCTTCATATATATACAGGTGCATCTCAACAAATTAGAATATCTTGAAAAAGTTGTTACTTATTTCAAAAAGTTAAACTTTCATAAATTCAAGGTTCATTACATGTAAAGTAAAACATTTCAAAAATTTTTCTTGTTTTAATTTTGATTAGAGCTTGCAGCTCATGAAAGTCAAAAATCCAGTATCAAAATATTAGAATATTTCCTAAGATCAATCAAAAAAAGGATTTGCAGAACAGAAAAGCTCAAGTTCTTTAAAGTATGTTCATTTATGCACTCAATACTTGGTCGGGGCTCCTTCAGCACAAACTCCAGCATCAGTGAGGTGTGAATGAAAGCGATCCGCCTGTAGCTCTGCTGAGGCACTGTTGAGCTTCAGCTCGGATCCACTGTTTCTCATCTTTCTCTTGAAAATGTCCCATAGATTCCAGATGGGGTTCAGGTCAGGCATGTTGGCTCGCCAATCACGCACAGTAATATCATGGTCAGCAAACCTTTTGGAAGTGGTTTTGGCACTGTGGGCAGGTGCTAAGTCCTGCTGGAAAAGGAAATCAGCATCTCCATAAAGCTTGTCAGCAGATGGAAGCATAAAGTGCTCCAAAATCTCCTGGTAGACGGCTGCATTGACTTTGGACTTGATAAAACACAATGGCCAACACCAGCAGACATATTAACTTTATTATACTAAACTGTTTATAAGCATTCTGTTAGCAGCACTAAACTTCCTCTTACAAGCAACATGTGATTTCTGCTTTCTAAATTTCACTTCTCTACAACAAAATGTTCTCAAACATATTTGCAAGACTTTTTTTTTTTTCATTGCTAATTTTTCCTCAGTTCCTATGCAGAAACTGCATTATGGGCTTTATGTGTTCATCGCTGTTTTTTGTGCTTGTGTGATGTAACATTTTACAATCTAACACCAATAACTAAAAATTCATAGTTAGGGCCATTATTAAAGCTGTACAATCTTTGTGTCTGCTCTGATGGCTCCAGTGGCTTAATTTAAAAGGTTAATTTTGTTTTTCTTATTTCCCACAATTAGAGTAATCATAATCATAACCAACATAGACACCCAGTACATACATAAAGTAAAAACCTTCGCCCATTGTTTTTTCCCTCTAATTTATTAAAATAATAATAATAATATATTGATATTATAGCATTTTATATGTCCCAAAGTAGCAATGCATGTCTATATTTTACAACATTAAATGAACATGGTTTTGAAATTATTCTCTGTTATGTGTGATAATGTAATGATAATGTTGTATGTAGTGATTCGGAGTGATATACACACACACACACACAGACCCTAACCCCCCCCCCTGCATTTCCTGCGATGGCTATCCGCCTCCTCAGTTCAGAATGGACTGACATTGCAGGCTGTTGATGGTTGTCATCCAAAAACACTTTAATTGTATTCTTGATGTATTTATCTAAGGTCGGTTTAAGTGCAAATAGGTTATTCTAAGATTGTACATTACCAAACAAGCAATCGGATAACACAAATGGAAGTATGACAATTACAGTTTTTTTCCCTGCTGAAATATAAAAAATATATTTTATATTTGTTTTCCAATCTCATTTTAAACATTTATATTTGGATAATAAGATTCAGTTGTGTGTCCAAAATTCAGTGATCGCGTTTGAGCAAAACTCAAAATCTAGTCCAAGATTGTGACATCTCTGAAGATGACATCCGTTTTAAGAATAACTCAGCATTTTATTGAAAGGATTCGTTGTTCTCATGAGCTTTGAGTTTGTATAATAGACTAAATAAACTGAATGTGAATCTAACTTTTTTTTTCTACAGTTCCTTCTCCAACAAACGTGAGTGTTGTTTGTCACAACTTTGTGAATGTCCTCTTCTGGAATTACGGTAACCCAACTGAACAGCTGAAATTCAGTGTAATGGTCAAACCTTATGAAAGGTATGTGTGTGTCAAAAGCAGCTGATCAAGAAAAAAATACAATTTCAGAAAATGTGACATTACTTAATCACAATCACATTCCTTAATCTTTCCGTCCCATTTATCTCTAGTGCTTCCCAAACAGTTGACACCCCTCAGACGTACCTTGATATCAGCAGCTACAGCAGAGATGCGGATGACGATTACTTTGTGTTCGTGACGGCACATGATGGGCAAGAGAAATCAGAAAGCGTCTCCATTAGATTCACCTACAGCAAAGACTATTTTAATGAGAACACACATAAATATAAATGTAAGTTTTCTGAGTATAACTTAATCATATGGATAGAGTAATAATGTTTATTACAGTGTTTGCAAGGCACTGTTGATGATGAAACACTATTGATATTTCTCAGACATGTTAGGGCTTGCTTCCTATAAAACATTTGCAGTTTATTCAGCCCAAACCATTTAGTGTAGAGACTCAATTCAAACATTTAATTAGCCTTTAGGCCAAAGTATACTTCAGTTTTTATGCATACGTGAGGGTCTGCGTTCAGTGTGTGTGACGCAAATTTCGTCACCCGATTTCTGTAACTGTGCTTACTGACCTGCGCATTGACTTGGTTTTGCACTAATCAGTTGACCGCTGTTTCATAGCAGAAAATGAAACTGAAGAGATGGAAAAACAACAAAAAAGCAGAGACTGCAACAACTGCAGATGCCCACATTGGCAAGCGATTGTGTGAGGGTGTTATAAGATAGCAGACACTTTAGTTTAAAGGTGGGGTAAGCGATTTCTGGTAGCCAATGTTGACATTTGAAATCACCAAAACAAACACGACCCTACCCCAAAAGGGTCTCTCCCCTATTTTGATAGCTCCGCCCCACAAATACGTACGCAACCCAGGCAACGATTAGTTCTGTGCCGCGCCGTTGAGAAACATCGAACAGAAAGGAAGGAGAAACTTTATCAGCGGCTCGGGGTCTGTGAAACAAAGCAAAACTGCTGCTGTGTTCTATTTATGACGTATTGACACAAATTTCAAATGATTTTCAACGGTTGCTTTGTCGCGTCCAGTGTACTAGACAGACAGACAACAACTAGCTGTTGCGGCGCAGACAAGGTGTTACTCACCGATCGAGAAGAACCGAAGTAACCTCGGTGTACATCCAGGGGCCCGTCAGGTCCCTTGCAGTCTCTCCAGCGCGGAAAGCTGATACGATATTTACCCGGGTCTACTTCTGGACTTAAGCCCTTCTTTGTTCGCAGAGTTTTCCTCTTTTGTTTTTTTATCCACCATCTTTATCGTCTGTCGCTCGGCTCGGCTAATCCGTAATGTGATGTGCGTGCATGAACCCTCTCGCCTCCACATCATGAGTAGACACGCCCCTTACTGCTGATTGGCTACAAGTTCGGCCCGAATCAGTTTTCTAAAGTGTTTTTGAAAAATCGCTTACCCCAACTTTAAAAGAGTACAAAGATATTTTTATCGGTCACAGCTTCGGGAGAAACAGTGCAGCCACTGGACAAGGATGGAACAACAACAACAACAAAATAGCAGAGACTGCAGCAACAACTGATGCTTGAGGGGGTTATGAGATGGTGGCAGCTGTAGTTTACAGGAATACAAAGATATTTTTATTGCTCTTAACGTCTGGAGAAAAATAGAGCTGACGCTGGACAAAGATGAAGCTTTCTAGAACGCATGTGTCGACCACCTGCGTTCGCGGACTTCGCGTGCGCTATCAAATGGAGTATACTTTGAAAGGCTATGTGTTACAATTTAGCGTACAAATACAAAAACCAAGTATACTCAGGGCTAATAGAGCAGCATTTCAATTAGCCAGAACCAAAGCCTAAAAGAAAATGAACTTCACTAAATCTTCAACTCTCATTGTGCTGCCTTGCAAGCACTGTTGCTGTTTCCTTCAGGAAATGCACATCTATTTGGATATTTGAATTTTAGTGTTGGAATTAATTTGCTTTAGTCTATTGCCAGATGACTTTTCTATTTTATTTTTTTGTTTTTTCTTGTTATTTTGACTTTCTTAATGTAATATCGGCTTTTGCTTTTTTCAGGCTCTTTGGACTTTCCAGCTGTAAATACATCTGTCCATAAAGATGTGATTGAAGTGTCCTTTCAGCACATTTTCTTGCTTCATAAGCAAGACATACTGAATGAAGAATTTAAGTACACAATCACACATGATGAGGTTGGGAAAGCAGTCACACAGACTCCTCCATGTCCTTATTCAAATGTTAGTCATGTTTGGACGTTGAATTATTAAAATCACTCTGTTCTTTTCTCCTTCCACAGCAAAAGGTGTTATACTCATGTTTTGTGGAGGAGGAGCTGTGCACTGCAGAAATCCACCTGAACCAAAGCGTTGCTGGACAGTGTGTTAGGCTGAAGCTTGAAGGGATGATTGCTGGTATTCCTTCATATACCTACAGAAACGTTTGTGTCCCTCAGCAGACGCCTGAGACCGGTAAAACCATTATCAGTTGTCTTAATAATAGTCTTAATTTTTCTTGTCATGCTATTAAGTGAAGGCAGTGTGTGAGAACGTCTCAGGTTACGTATGTAACCATGGTTCCCTGAGAAGGGAACGAGACACTGCATCCTCTAGGGGTCGCTATGGGGGAACACCTTCAGTGTGACCGGTGTCTGAAGCACATATCTAAAAATGACAATGACATTGGCCGGCGACAGCCTATGACGTCACTACCGCTGCGACCACAGTATAAAAGGGCGCCGGGATAACACGTCATCCACTTCTTCGTCTGAAGCTTGCGTCCGCAGCATGGCAAGGAAGCTAGAGGACGCAGTGTCTCATTCCCTCTCAGGGAACCATGGTTACATACGTAACCTGAGATGTTCCCTTTCGTGGGAACTTCGAACTGCGTCCTCTAGGGGTCGTTATGGGGAACGGTATACCCACGCCACCATGCTGAGGGGAGTGCATGCCAAACCACAGGTGAGAAATAAGTACCAACTCTACCAAAGTTTTAAGGGAGTTGCCCCTGGGACGGTTAGACGGCTGTCAGTGACATTATCCCCTACGGCCAAAAGCCTAAGCTACATACCCCATAAACTTACCTGTTAGGGCCAGGACTCGAGGCTTGGAATCAGGAAGAGATTCCTCTAAGGGGATACAACCAAGTGCCTAGAGTCATATTAGTCTTGGCCTGTCACACAGGGGCTATCGCTTGCTCTGCATGAGCTTGCTGAATGAACTGTCTCAACAGACCCCTAGTAGTAGTTAACACCCTGTTAAAGTAGGTATCCTGAGGATACATAGGTAGAGTGGTGCCCAAGGTGGAACCGGGGCCTAACCGACTCAAAGAAAGGGCACGAAGCCACAGCGCGTAGCCCCTACCATACAGGATTTTAGAAAGAACGCAAAATGCTTGATGTGCAAACTTACCACAGCGTGGATTTTAGGAAGTGCACAGATACTTCGCATGTGCACTTACCATAACATGGATTTAAAAATTACTGTTCTAAGGGGCCCTCGTGGCACTCTGAAGGAGCAGTCCATAGATGGAAATGGCGCATCCCAAGAGCAATATGTCTGAGAAGTCACCAACTCATCCTCATGGTATAATGCTAGAATGGCTAGCAGTAAGTTACCTAGCTGAGGGAGAATAACACCCAGCTCTCAGCCGAGAGGGGGCTTGACCTACAGCATGTTCGTTAGAAATCCTAAAGGGTAAGCGTACTGCAAGCCTAGCCAAAAACTCAGCGCATCAGGGAGGCAGAGGAAGGGACTAGTTCGCTTGATGTTGCTGGTTCCAGGTGCTTTGGGAAAACAGAGAACTCAACTCTCCACGTGAGAGGAGAACTCCGAAGCAGAAAAAAGGTGGTTACCGTGCTCATAGGCAACCCTTTGATAGAGGGGAGCACTGCTAAACACCACCACGAGAACAGCCCATGAGAGAACTCGAACGGTCGGAAGAAAGCACCATGCTCATAAATAACCCTCTACAGTGAGGGGAGCATTGCTTTAAAAATGTATCAACCTAGACACACTAGTGGAGTGGAGCCCAAGGTGAGTACCGGGGCCTAAGCCAACTCAGAGAAAGGGAACGAGGCTGACAATGCGTAACCCTTACCATACAGGATTTTAGAAAGTGCACAGAGTGCTTAGCGTGCACACTTACCACTATGTGGATTTTAGAAAGTGCACAGAAGCTTAACGTGGGCACTTACCACAGCATGGATTTAGAAATATTCTGAAGCATCTGCTCACAGATGCCCAGAAGTCCTCAGACACTCAATCGGGAGCGGCAGGCTCAAAGACAACCCTCTGAGGTGAGGGGAGCACTGCCTGGCTTGACCCGAATAGAGGCAGCTTATCAGGGAAGCAGCAAGCGGCCCAATTACCTTATATCACTGCCATGGAGCGACTCATACTTAACCCTCACTGAGAGGGGAGCACTTCTCAGCTCGACCAGAAGGGGGCGCTAGATTAGAAGGGGTAACCCAGCAGGGCCCAATAAGAGACAGTCCACTGGTGTATATACTCACATCCCCCTCAGTAGTCTCGCGAATGCATTACGATGAGCACAAGCCGCCTCCTCGTGAAACGAGCGTGTTCAATTCATCCCTCACAAGAAATAAGCAATGAAGGCAGAGCATCCACTCATCGAGAGAGTGAAAGCGCTTGCTCTCACACACATACATACAGCACGCGAGCCGTGTGAAACTGCAGGTATCAGAGCAAAGCCTCCGGCGAGAAACATGCACTCCTAGTCGTGTTTAGCTTAACGCTAACATAAACAAACGGTCAGTGAAGACGAAGAAGAGGATGACGTGTTATCCCGGCGCCCTTTTATACTGCGATCGCGCAGGATAATGACGTCATAGGCTGTCGACGCCATGTTATTATGTTTTTAGATAGGTGCTCAGGAAAAAGGTCACACTGAAGGTGTTCCCCATAGCGACTTATGCTACATAACCTTTCATCATTGTGCGCTCTTTTAACACAGTGTAGCTATGACACTCACAGACTTGCTGTGTAGGTAGAGTCTAAGTGAGAAGCATTTAAGTTCAAACTTGTGAAGAACAGTTTTTAAAGTATTGGAGTGTGTCTTTGAATATTTATCTGTGACATTTTAATTGCTGCTTTTGCAAAACTTGGGTTGGGATTTTATCAAGTAGGACACATTTCTGGAACTTATTTTAACATTTAGGGAGGACATTTTGAAATGTATCTTTACAATATGTTGAGTATTGTTGATGCATAACTCCCTTAAGTTGTGGCCCAGATAATGTATATTTATGGTTTATTTGGTTCATTAATAGCGAAAATGTGGCTGTGTAGTGGCTTGCTTGTGGACCATTGCCAAAATGCCACCATTACATGCAGCATGTGGGCCACATGAGGAATGTGGGGAAGACCAAGGTTGGAATAAAAATCAACTGTGGCCCATATTAGGGCCAGTTTTGGTTTATTTGATTGGCTTACATGCAGCAATGCTAAGGCTTGCTTGAGGCCCAAATCTGGCAAACAGAACCGGACTGCCCAAATGCCATTAATTCACGCAGTATGTGGGCCGGAGCAAGGTGCTGAATCTGGGCCAGAATTAAAATAAATGTGTTGTAGTTTCCGTTGTAGTTTCTTCTAGGGTGACCATACGTGCCATTTTCCAGGACGCGTCCTGGCCAGGAGTTCTATATTGCCTAAAATATCTAGGTATTTGCTTTGTTTGCGTGTGCAGACCGATCAGTGACATCAAAATATCATACAGACGGTTCCTTGTGCTTTCAAAATGCTCTCGAGGTATTTTGATGTCATACACCGATCAGTCTGCACACGCAAACAAAGCCAAAACCTAGATATTTTAAGCAATATAGAAATCCTGGCCAGGACGCGTCCTGGGAAAATGGCACATATGGTCACCCTAGTTTATTTTATTTATTTATTTTTATGGCTGATATTCGACCTTCCTATGGCTTTCTTGTAACCAAAATCTGGCAAACGGGAGTGGACTGCCCAAATGCCAACATTATAAACAGTATGTGGGCTGGAGCAAGGTGTTAGATCTGGGTCGGATCTGGGCCAGAATTAAAATCAATGTGGCCCAGATTTGGGCCAGTTCTGCTTTATTTGGACATTGAGCCTTCTTTTGGCTTGCTTGTGGCCCAAATCTGGCAAACAGAAGTGGACTGCCCAATTGCTATCATTCCACGCGGAATGTGGGCCAGATGAAAGTGTCAGGTGTGGGCCTGATCTGGGCCTCAGGACTTTACCTTAAATAAAGTCATTAGTATTTGTGAGTACTAGAGTAGACATTTCATTGAATTGTTCTTGACTTTTCTATAGACAAAACAGGAATAATTGCAGCTTTGCTAGGCGGAGGGACCATTGTGCTCTTCATTATCATTGGCTTTGTGTGGCTGCTTTGGAGGAAATGGTCCAAAATCCCCAAAATGCCTCAAGGTTTGGTATGTGTCTTTCAGTCCTTTCACTTTGTGTTTTTTTTCTTCATAATTCTAGAACTGTTCCTTTGTTATTCAGCAGTGTTTTGTATTTGTGATGTGTCTGGTGATCTGCTGTTGACTCCTCATTAGCAATACCGTTTGCTCCTTTCCACATGCAGTGGTGCGTTATCTCCAGGCAATCTCATACAATGCTTGTTTCCCAACCTGAGCCGACAGACATTTGTCCAGTGACATCACAGGGACCCCCCAGTTCCCCGACTGAGGAAGACAGCAAAACAGTCTCAACACTTGATGACACCGTAGTGGATCTAACTGAGGTTTCTGAAGAGGACATGGATTGTGAAGACTCTGAAGGCTTTGGCAGGTCGTCTGACTATGACAGTCCCAAATTCCTGCAGGAGATGAGTCCGGGGGACAGTACTGAGGGATACGGCCCTCGACCACCAGTGCTTTAGGTCTGAACGCGTGTAAGAATGACACTGGAAGGTTTTTCCATTTCTTGTGGAAAGACGGCTTGTTCACACCAAGTCATTGTAATCATTTTTTGGTCCATTAACAATTTCACACACTCATCAGTAGGCTTGTGTTGTGTGTGCAGAGACAAACCTACATTAAAATCAAAGCTGTGTACAATGCAGGCAGTGACGTCTGGTTCTCACAGTGCCATGGTGAGTTTCCCCACTAACCTGCATTAAACTAAATGAATGTGTGAATAAAATAATTTTGCTAGCGAAACATACAAGTAAAAACAACAAAAGAGCGGGTAATAATATTAAGGGCATCTACACAGTACACTGTATAAGAAAAAATATATTTCCCGTACACTGAGCAGTATTTTTACAGGCTTTTCTTAGAGTGTAGTGATTGTGCTACTTTAGAAAGTTATGTGAATCAATTGATGTGAAATGTGAAATTTATGTGAAAATGATAATTTTTACTGAAACGCACTCTGATGTAGGCATCCGTTAACCAATGAGAATTTCAGCTGCTGTAACTTTCACATTGGAGAACTTTGCCAAGCTGAATATATCACGTGATTATGTCACTATATATATGCACACTTCTAGGCAGTGGTCTATTGTTACATTTGTAAAGTGTTCGCTGTGATAACACCATACTCGTCTGTCTACTGAAAGCTACTGTTAATGTCTGCCAAACACTTTTCTGTAATTGTACATTTCTCTGGCTGAAAAAAATACATTGTAGGTTAGGGTACATAAATACAAAACAGTACAGCATTACTCTGAATGCCTCACGAGCAAGCATTTCATAATATAGTCGTGATGTTACTACTTAGTGTTTAGAAAAATGCCAAGATCTGAGTTCAAGGGGGAAATTATGTGGCAAGACATTAATGTGCCTTTTTTTTTTTTTACTTAATGCACTTTTATTAAAACATTTATATTTTTGCTAAAATTCTTCTAATCTTAAAGATCTATGCTCTTTGAAAAAAGAAGCAAATTTGCACTTAATCAAATCTGATCAAGAATGAGGAATATAGGATAGTCTACACCAGGGGTGCCCAATCCTGCTCCTGGCGATCGACTGTCCTGCAATGTTCAGCTCCCACTGTAATTAAACACACGCCAGGAGCAGGATTGGGCACCCCTGGTCTACACTGACTAGAAAAGGTGACTGTAAAGAAGGCTCCCTCAATTACAAAATTAGCTTGGGGCCCCAAAATGACAATCCCATGTTTTACTAATCGTACAAAGTATTCTCATTTACATTTGGCAGAAGCTTTAATCAAAAATAACATTAAATATATTAGATGCATACATTTGATCAGTATGGGTATTTCCAGGAAATTGCACTCGTGTCCTCACTGTTGCAAGTGCCATATTTTACCAGTTGAGTTTGATGATTTTATGCATGTGTGTCAAGTCTCTGCACTTTGCACTATTTTTTCTTTTCTAATGGATAAAAAAAAAAAGAAGAAGATATCTGTATATCATGTCTGTAAGACATTTTAATCACAATAAATGTATTGACTGGCTGCTTCATTACTTTAGCTGTTGATTCAAACTCTCTGGCACTGAATGACTGAATGCATACAGTTTGGAGGAGAACTGTCTCCTTACTCTGCTCAACTAGTCACTGGTTGATTTGTTAACTTAAAGTCTATTTATAATCACACCCTGACTGACATTAGGGATTGGAATGAAATCCTTGGACCAATGTCAGACCCTACGCTGGTGCAGTGGGTCCTGGGTTCCTCCTGGTGCACGACAATACATTTAGTCATTTAGCAGACGCTTTTATCCAGAGCCACTTACAAATGAGGACAATAAAAGCAGCCAAAACTAACAAAAGAGCAACAATATATAAGTGCAAATGACAAGTCTCGGTTAGCCTAACGCAGTACACGTAGCAAGGTGTATATATATATATATATATACACACACACACACAAACACACATATGCACACACACACAAACAAAGAAAAACAAGTAGATCGAATAGAAAAAATAGAAATCTAGTGTTTTGTTTTTGTTTTAAATGAAGTAAAAAAAAGGTAAAGCAGAATTAAATAGAATAGAGAGTGCTAGAGTTAGAGTGTCAAATAAAGGTGGAACAGATGTGTTTTTAGTCGTTTCTTGAAGATGGTTAAGAACTCAGCTGCTCGGATTGATCTGGGCAGGTCATTCCACCAGGAGGGAACAGTTAATGAAAAAGTCTGTGAAAGTGATACCCGGCCTCATGTGGCGAGAGTACGCAGGCAGTTCCTGGAGGATGAAGGAATTGATACCATTGAATGGCCCCACGCTCGCCTGACATAAAACCAATAGAACACCTCTGGGACATTATTTTTCGGTCCATCCCACGCCGCCAGGTTGCACCTCAGACTGTCCAGGAGCTCAGTGATGCCCTGGTCCAGATATCCGTCGTCTCATTAGGAGCATGCCCAGACGTTGTCAGGCTTGCATACAAGCACACGTGGGGGCCATACAAACTACCGAGTACCATTTTGAGTGGCTGTAATGAAATTTCAGCAGAATGGACTAGCCTGCTTTATCATTTTTTCACTTTGATTTTCGGGGTGTCTTTGAATTCAGGCCATTGATAATTTCCATTTCCATTCAAACGAATGTGGCATCCTTTCGTTCCTAGCACATTACCCAGTCCATATCAGTATAGATACCCAGCATGATATTTTTCCCCATTGATGTGTTTTCAAAGCGTTCCTTTCATTTTTTTGAGCAGTGTATGTGACTCCCTAAAAATGCAATTTTATCATTTTGATGATACTATGTTCTTAACATGGTAAAAAAATTGTAAAAGGGGATAGCTGCGACACATCCTAGTTGGATGAGGCATCACAGGCCTGAAGCTGCTGATGAATCAAAGTGTGCTGATCATTTCTTTGGTTTTCCATCATTGATGCTATGATATATGCTATTTGAAATCTGCCATGGGAACAGCTCTTCTTTGTGCTGATTGATTTCTCATCTTGCATCGTTCCAGCTGTGCTGAAGTTCTGAGAAGCCAAGACAGGCTTTTATTTTGAAAGTGTTTGGTGGCCTCCGCGCTTCAGTCAGTGCCGCGGCCCCGGCGCACAGTCGCGAATCAGCCAGAGCGCGTGAAGACGCTGCGGACATCTGCGTCCTCAGAGCCCGCTGGACTCTGGAGTGTCCACGCGGGATTGTTAGTCTGTGTAAGAGACACACACAGAGAGAGGGAGAGCAGTAAAGGAGGAGGAGGAGGCCACTCCTTTGATAAACTCTGCAAACGCAAAAAGCTCGCTCCGTACAGCTGCTGCTGGCTTATATTTACATTCAGCAGATGCGTTTGGGTTGATAAATCACTGGAGCTGTGTTCGGATCCTCTGGACAGTCCGCGTTCATTATTATTGCCGAGTCGGGTCTTCAGAGGAAACTATGTAACATGGTAACACACGAATGCAGGTGAGACACCGCGACGATATTTACTAACAACTGTTTTAGTACCACGGTATTATATCACGGTAATCACGTCTGTAACAAAGTATCATGCTCTTACTCTCTGATAAACAACTAACTTCACAGTCTTGTTCTTGGTAACACTTAACAGTGTCCTTGTTACCTGTTGTAAACACAACTGCGCATAATTACCACCAACTAACCCTAACCTTATCTCACAAGAACTTACCTTTAAAAAAATATGGTGGTTCCTTGGGATTAATTTGAAGTAACTTGGAGTAGCATCTAAATGAATTTGGTAAACTGTACTTTTTGCAATAGCAATTATCCTTACAAAAAGTATGGTTGTAGATATCGATGGTACTTTGATGTCTAAGCCTTACCCTCCATTATTTTTGGATACACGTTATTTTACGGTGTCTTTGTTACACTTACTTATAATAATTAATAATTATGCTAATTGCATACAAGTAACACTAAGCCTAACCCTAACCATATAGTAAGTGCATGTAGTTAGTTAATCTTACTCAGTGCTTAAATGTATAATTACACTGTAACAAGGAGACCTTAAACAGAGTTGGGAAGTTATTTAAGACCTTAACCACTGCTTAACCAAGTGTAACCATTTTTTTTTTTTGCTAGTGTAAAATAAACTATAGTGATTCTTAAAGGGGGCATCTGGCTGCGCTTGTCAAGTTTTCCTTTGTCTTTTGAGTGTTACAAGCTGTTTGTGAATAGTTAAGATCTCTGAAGTTGCAAAGACTAAAGTCTCAAAAACCAAAGAGATATTCTTTATAAAAAATAAGAGTCAACCACGCCTACCTAAAAACGGCTCGTTCTGACATGCCCCCACATGTCTACGTCACTTTGTGGAAATATTAGCATAATGCGCCCACATGTGCACGCAAAGAAAGAAGGCGTGTTTCAGTAACAGCAGTAGTGTTGATGCAGGCATGTCAGGGAGACGCTGTGTGTTTTAGGCGAAAGCAAAGAATTTTGTGGCATTCCGAAAGTAGGATGCATTAGGCATCTTTAAGATTAATTACAACAAGAACAGCAATGAATTTTAGTAAGACTGTTTCGGAAATAGAAGAGGATGGTAATGCTGAACTTTGCTATGGACAATCTGCGCCTCTGACCCCAGCTATGGTTTGGTATTAGTTTAATGTGGGTGTGTGTGGGTGTGGGGTGTGTGTGTGTGTGTGTGTGAGAGACGAGCGAGGCGAGCGAGAGAGAGAGGGAGAGAGAGACAGGGTCACATCACAGTGAGGTCAGCTGTCTTAACCGTGGCTTGTGAACTGCAAACACATACCAGCTTCATCACTATGTCTGTCCCGTGACTCTGTTCCCCTTTCGGGCTCTGTCTTTACATTTATTTTGAAAGCTGAAGCTTGCGATTATGGTAAGGGGCGTTACATTTCCTACGAGTGCTTGTGGTGTTCGGCCAATCACAATGCACTGGGTCAGCTGGCCAATCAGAGCAGACTGCGCTTGTCGGAAGGAGGGACTGTAGAAAACGACGCGTTTGAGAGAGACGGGGCATAGAAAACCTACTATAATGTACAGTATTTAAAAAATAATATGTTTTTGAACATTAAAGCATGTCAACATATTATGTTACACCAAATACATAAAATACTGATCTTTAAAAAAGCATCATATGACCCCTTTAAACAGACCGACTGGCACACATGAAACCCTGTGTGAGAGGTTGTGTGATGTGTGTAATCTGACCACGAACAGATGGGCTTCTTTGAAGTTTTGGTGCTCCGAGAGAGGCTCGCACATTTGTCTTGTGTGTGTTTTCTGTGCAGCTGCTGTATATAGCCCCACTGAGAGACTGCGCTCTGTATATCACTCAGACTTCCTTGGTTACGTGGATCTCAGTGCCATGGCAGTAACGCAGCGGGCCCTTCAGACAGCCAGACCTCACAAACACCTGTCAAGAACGAACGCTGGGATCCGGCTTTTGTTCTAAAAGCTGAACCAAACGGAAGGAAGGAAGTCTAATCCGGTCAGTGAAATGCTTTCTTAACATATTTAAAAATATCCGTTTGGTTTACGTTGATTTCTATAAACGTAGAAGTCCAATTAAAATGGCGAAAATATTTATCTGATTTAAAAAGTATTAATGCATTTAAAACATCAATACTATTGAAGGAATTAAATACAATTAAGAACATGATTGGTAAGATCTGATGTGGTTAAATCTAATTTTAGCCGTATAAGGCCATCATTTTGCGAGCTTATTTTATTAAGGCTGATGGTGTGAAAGACTCATGCGTGTCATTGTTGTCTCAGGTTGGCTGCTGTATTTAGTTACCCAGCAGAAACGCGGGAGGCCTGGGGAACGTAACCTAATATGTAAGCGCTACTGTCGCGCTGCTATCTATCCAGCATTCTTGGATTGCATTTTTGCGTTCACGTTCAAAACTGGTGAACTGTGCAGCTATTGAACCGAACTGACAGGAGCTGAGTGATGACACTGTCACCTGCTGTAGAGCTCACTTCATAACTAATGACGTTTGCAGCACTCGCTCTGTCCTTCAACCCAATTGAGCTGCATTATGGCACTATTATCTTCTGTAGAGCTGCTTTACAGCTAAAATCGGATTTGTTTCATAAGTGAATTTGGCCAGATTAACACTGTTGTTTTCCTGATTATTAGTGTGACTATATTAACAGCAGTTGTTCTGGCAAATTTATCCAGGTTTCATTGTCATAATTGTGTTGATTTGCAACCAGGTCAGGTTTTGAGAGTAAAAGCTGGGCCTTTATGGGTGTCAAAAACACGTCTGGTTATATTTCTCCCCAAAACTAGTAATACTAAAGTAATACTTTTAGAAAGTAGGGTTGCAAAGAAGTGGAACATTTCCAGTACATTTCGGAAATATTCCAGAAATGTTGGAAACTTTCCAGGATGTTTTTGGAATATTCCAGGGATTTTTGGAAAGTTTCCGGAAATTTTCCACCCCTTTGCAACCCTAATAGAAAGGAATCTTTTTTTTTTGTTTCCTTGTGAATTTCCTTTCATGACAGTTAAACGCATGTTCTCCCAAATTCTCATTACTAAAAAATAAACTAACTTTTTAATATATTATTAAAATCTAGTATCGCTATGGTAGTATTTGTTGTACTTCCTTCAGCGTAAGATGATTTAAATGATGCATCCTTGGATTATATAACTCATGGTCACCATTCAGAATAATAGAAATTCAAAGTCAAAGACTTTTCAAATTTAAAGTCTAGATGCATTACAGTAAAAATAATCTGTGGGCAAATGGGCTTATTTGTTACAAAAATAAAGTTGCAATGCCAAAAATCTTCAAAATAAATAAATTGCCCATGCAAGATACATCATGAAGTGGGAAGTCAGCCATGGTGAGGACAACCCAGAGCCACAGCAGACGCTTACTTAACGGAAACTGACTCAAAACACTCAGAGACTAATAGGTCACGTGTAGTCATGATGCAGGAATCGACAATGATGTCAACAAAGGTGGTGAAAATGTGCTGACTGATCTGTCTACTGCTTTCCTAAAACAGGCTAGAGTTGAGAAGATCCTAGAGCAGCACTAAGCCGGGCCGGAGTGAGGTGAAAGCGCAGGCACATCGCAGCCATGCTGGAGGAGGACATGGAAGTGGCCATCAAGGTGGTGGTGGTGGGGAACGGAGCGGTCGGGAAGTCCAGTATGATCCAGCGATACTGCAAGGGCATCTTCACGAAGGACTACAAAAAGACCATCGGGGTTGACTTTCTGGAAAGACAGATCATGTAAGCATGTTTTTACGCTTCAGTCAGGTCGCATTGAAATGCTGCGCTCTTTGGTTTCTATGTTTGAGCCTTGTTGCTCGGCGGATGGACCGCATTATGGCTGGCTGCATTAAAATGCCACCCTGGATACCTGGATGAAGAAAACCATTTCTTTAGAAATCGAGTAATCCAAGATGACGTTTGGAATAGCATTACTTTCTATGTCGGATACTAGAATGATCTACTGCATTTGTGCAATATGTAGTATAGAAGCAGAGCACACCACGTGGGTTATGTTAGGTTATGCACACCTGTGCTATAATCATGCTGTCTAATCAGCATCTTGATATGCCACACCTGTGAGGTGGATGGATTTATCTCGGCAAAGGAGAAGTGCTCACTAACACAGATTTAGACAGATTTGTGAACAATATTTGAGAGAAATAGGCCTTTTGTGTACATAGAAAAAGTCTTAGATCTTTGAGTTCAGCTCATGAAAAATGGGGGCAAAACAAAAGTGTTGCGTTTATATTTTTGTTCAGTGTATTTGCAAATAATACTTTTTATTTTAGAATATGCACACATTCAGTGCTTATCTTAGCTTATGCATAATACACCAAATCGGCTCCATTAATGCTTTTTTTTTGTTGTTGCGTCGCATTCAGTTATGGGGTAAATAACATAAATCAAGTAAATGATAGCCTATTTTTACAAGTCGTTTAACATTTCTATCGTAAAACAGTAGTCAAATATTAAATGTTTAGCTACCTTACATATTACATTGCACTCTTTCACCGTTAAAACTGAAGCGTCATTCAGGCTCTGTTTACAGTAAACCCCACCTTCTTTGGTTTGATTGGCCGTTTGAGTCATCTTGACATTGGTGAGTGCTGTTAGACCGCTGAGGCAGACCAGACTAAGATGTGACTGTTAATCATCCTGTGACAGCGTAATGGAGCGCAGCAGAACGGCGTCAAGACAATCTAATAATGTGGGGGCAGCTTGCTAAATCTGACGCAATGTCTGGTGTGGTAATGGAGGTCTGTATAGATTTTGCTATGCGGTTCACAGTGCAATAGATTTAGTGCACCGGACTGATTTACATTATGGACATGTGAGAGTGACAAAGAAACATAACAACTTGAAAATGGAGAGCAGGACAAACAGGGCAAGATGAGGAAAAAGTGTCGGCACATTTTAGTTGTTACAACATCAGTACAGAAATCACTGGTGTGTGTATATCTGCTGCTTTACAATAGCTTTGCATATGGCTCATCAATTCAGAATTTACAGGCTGAGCTATTCTTTTTCATTCTGTTATTTTGACTGTTTTGTTTTTATCCCAAGATAAGACTCATTATTCCTTCGTTATGAATAGTGGAATCTGAAACTCATACGTTTACAGTCATCCTAAGCCATCGTTAAGACCATCCTGAACTGAGATATTGTTTCCGTAAACATGCATATAACCAAAATTTGTTGTAGACCATGACGCAAAGAGTACAATATTAAAAAAAAACCCCGTACATGAAGGGAGTCACTCATAAATAAATATATACATGGCTCAAAGACGAAAAAGGGTTTAAGCATAAAAACAGTAAGTGTAATACTGCTTTGAATTGTTGTTGTTTTCCCCCCAAAAATGTAAAAAGTTTTGTTTTTCTGAGCAAAAAATAAATATCTCACATTTTCCCCCGATTTACAGAACCCCACCTAAAATCATTCATGAAAATCAATTTGTAGCATAGTACATCAAACAACATTATATATCAATTAAAAGACTAATTACTTTCACCCCAAAAACTAATTAGTTGCCACTATCCTAGTTTTTGCCGTTTGCTCAGTAAGAATTGTTTACTCATTAAAACTAAAGTATACGGGAGGCATATTAAATTTTATTGTGTTTTAAATATGTACAGGTCAGAATGAGCATGTTGTTTGAATTTTTACATAAATATTGTGTTACACTGAATTAGAGGTCGACCGATGTATCGGCACCGATAGTTGATTGCTGGAACTATCGGTTATCGACAAAAATCCATGCGGATAGTTTTCCAGGTTGCGTCCATTGCTGGAGCGGCTGAGAAGGGTCTGCTGTCATTAAACAGTGCGAGAGCGGCCTCTAGAGGCAGAAATCACTGACACCACGTGCTGTTTGTTTTGACATGACACTGCACCAGCGCTGAACAAGCGTGAGACTCAGACGCGGAAGCCTCAACTGTGTTTGTTTGATATTGTGGTGCGCAAATAAAATAGACCTTTACAGTTACTCATTAGTAATTACTCTTAGAGAAAAAATGACGGCGTATCCACTGAAAAAAATGCAAGTGATCTCGCTGGCGCCTCCATGTCCTGCAAAGCACGCTTTAGCTTCCCTTCTCCGCACAAACTATTGGATATAGCTCACATTTTTCTAGGTTTAACGTTTAAACATTGTTTTATGCTTGAACTGTTTTATATCTATAGCTTTTATTTTAGTCAAGTCAAATATATTCACTTTGCCATTCATACAAAACTGAACTATTTGAATGTAGCTGAAACGGAGTATAAGCTGTTTGGGTAGAAAGGGAAAAGAAGCCGGGCTCGGGTCGTATCTGATAACGTCGGGGACAGCGGGGCCACGGCTATGACTGACGCGTCATATATTTGAGGCCCGTGCAGGGCTCTAGCCTGAACATCTTTAAGTGAGTGGCGGGGCAAACCGAAAGATGATGTTGAAAGTCCAGCACTCTCCTATCTTCACTGCTGCGACTACTCTTGTTTTGTATGTGTTCCTTCGCTGGCATTTCCACATTTCGTTTTTCTCCCTTAAAAACAAATCTGTCCATTCTGATACTCAATTTTACCGAACTAATACTTTTTGAATTGAATTCTCTAAGTGGCGCGCTTGTAAGTGTTCGTTAAATGCATAACGTTAATTATGTGAGTAGGTCTGCTCATGTCTGAAAATAATATATATAAAACAAAATTATTTTACATAAAAACATTATAGCTTATATTTGTTTAGTACATTTTAAAATTAATGTAAAAACTAAAATAAATTGTAAAACTGAAAGTAATTTTTTAAAATTGTGTTCAGCATGGTGGGCCGCATTTGAATTTGTGACTGGCCGGTTGATACCCTGCTATAGCCTTTGTGTATATTTAAAGATGTGCATCTTTAAGCATGACTGTTGAAATGAATTGGTAACACTTTAAAATAAGAGTCCAGTTGTAGCATTAAGATTAATGAAAGATGTGTAAGTATGGTTCATGAGTGCATTCAGTTCACCATTTACTTACTATTCTATTATTTTTTTTTTTACTACTTCTGGTATGGGTCAGTACTGTTTTTGTTATAAGCCTACTTGTAGGATTTTTGTTCAGTATCAATTTTAAACGATCGTACTAATCGGTACGCCAGTGTGGTCCAACCTAGCTATCGTATCGGCTAAATCCACTATCTGTCGACCTCTACACTGAATGACCAATTATACCCAAATTTTGACATTTTATTCTGCCAAAAACTTAGTTGAAACCTTAAAGTCAGACACTTTCTTATTTTTATGTGCTGTGCTATGGACATAGAAATCACTTTTGTATGTATTTTGATGCGGACTCCTTAACATCTTGGACCTACGACCGACCACAGCCTATGTACGCCAGTATTAAATAAATAAATAAATAAAAAGTCAAGCAACCAACTTTACATTTTCTGGGCCACTTGAAATGGACTCATACACACATACTGTTACTGTAATTAATAATTCTCATAGCAAGATTTTGGCAGTACTGTACACCTCTATTTCATATAATGTTTGATAGAAATGAGTAGGAGTATGTTCAGTGCTGGGTCGATTACTTACAATTTGTAGTCTGTTACTGATTACCGTTTACATGATGGAAATAAAACTAGTTAGTAATGAAATCTGGTTTACTCGTTTTTGGTGATGTATTCTGACTACTTTTTTTTAATCTAACTTGTTTTAAACTTACCATTAAGCATACCATATTGATATTATAAACGCCAAGATAAGAAATGAAGGCCATTTTTCATATCAACATTACACCAGGGTTTCCCAAACTGGCTTAATTTATAAAACTGCGGGAGTGTTAAAAAGCACATCTGAAGATATAACTACTTAATCTAACTTAGTTTATTTTAAGGGGTTTTGTCTCACACAAATGGAGATGATTACTATAATAAGCAAGGAAACTAACATGACACACCCCAGATGTACTCAGGTTTGAAATGTTTTGTCCAGAACAATAGGTAATAATCCATGTAAAAATGTAATTGCTTTTTGGAATCTGATTACATAATCCAGATTCTATGTAATCAGTCACTACCCTGCACTGAATACACAGTAGGTACAGTATTCCACTCATACATACAAACAAAAATAAATTCCAGTAAATCTGGCTCATGTTTGTCCAGGCATATATGACAAAAAAAACCTTTAGAACAAGCAAACTTCCTGTTTGCATTTAAATATGAGTATGACAAAAAGCATGCGGTGAAGATCAGGCAACCCCTTGGGAAAGAAGATCCTCTTGCTTTTTTTAGCAGTAGTTCCTGGATCACAGTCTCTTTCCAATATAACGCGAGACGTGTCATTGGCAGTAAATGCCAGAGAAAATCTGTGCGGTTTACTGTTTGTGCTCTTAAAGCGAAAAGAGGAACAAATGAGCTGTCAGTGGCTTCATCTGTTTCAATGCTTAGTCAAACTGAGAATGAAAGCAGATGTGAATTGCTGTAAGCCTGCGTGACCTGTTAGGCGGCCCAACAGATGTTAAAAAATGGTTTTAGCATTTTTTTTTTAAATTTGAGATTCACCCAATTATTTCACGTAATTTATGTGTTTTAATACATTTCAACAGTCTATTAGATATTACGCCAATGCATATATGTGACCCCGTAGCACAAAAGTAGTCACAATTAGCACTGACATATTTGTAGCAATAGCCAACAATACATGGTATGGGTCAAAATTATGCCAAAAATCATTAGATTTAATCATATCCATGTTTCCAGTGATCATAATTGTACTTTCCTACCATAAATATTTTAAAACTGCAGTTTTGATTAGTAAGATGCCGTGCTGAAGGACTTCTCATTTGGACATCTTTAAAAGTGTTTATCATATGTTAGATTTTTTTGCACCTCAATTCCAGTTTTCCTCTGTGCCAATATTGTCCTATACTAACAACCCATACTCATGGAAGCCTCATTTATCAGACTTATTATAAATCTCCATTGCGAAATCTTTCTAACTTATGACTGTTTTGCTGCTTCAGGGTTCACTCCAGTTTTTACATTTGTTTACAGGCTTTCGAGTTAATGGCAGGACGTCAGGCCAGTTGTGTACAACGCGGACGAGAGTTGATGCATCACCGGCTATTACAGAGTTAGACTGTTATAAAACGCTGTGCCGTGTGGTTTGGCTGGAGCTTGAGCGGGTGTTGTGCTGTGTAGTTTGTCCTGCTAGGCGCTCAGGCCTTGTGCTGGTCCTTCGCCACCACCGACAGAGAGTCGATGATGGCCATCAGCATCTGGAGGGAGAAAGTGAGATGGAGGTCGGGGACCCCCACCGTCCTTGCAAGAACAAATCGATCTGCTGGACGACCCGGTTATCAAAAAGTACGCCAAAAGAATCGTAAGGCACAATATCCATCAGCGCCTGTAAGATGATTGGTTCAGAAAGTCCACTCCCAGAATACAATTTCCTGATAATTTACTTGCCCCCATGTCATCTAAGATGTTCATGGCTTTCTTTCTTCAGTCGAAAAGAAATAGTTTTTTGAGGAACACATTCCAGGATTTTTCTCCATATAGTGGACTTCAATGGGGACCAAACGATTCAGGTCAACAGCAGCCTTTAAAGGCTCTACAACGATCCCAGCCGGAACTAAGTGTCTTCTCTGAAGCGAACGATAGGAATCATTTTCTGGCAAAAATGTCAAGTTAGTAGCACTTTATTAATAGCTCTACTCAGGGTTGCCAGGTTTTTTGCACAAACCCGCTAATTGCTACTCAAACCTCGCCCAATGCATTAAATTTAAGTTACTTCCGGGTTTGGCTGTAGCCCCTTCCCCTTCGGACACGAACCGTTGGAAAGGTACGCATCGTTAGTTTTCGGCTGTACTTCGTTTTCAAAACTCCATCTCATGTTCTCCTCCAACTTCAAAATCTTCCAACATCGTTGTTTTACCTTTTTTTAAAGGGCGTTTGACTTTCTTTGCACGCTTGCTTTGTAAACACTGGTACTTCCCACCTGCGTCACACATAGCTTCAACATCCCTTAAACGACACCAACACATGCCTGAGCTAATTCTAGCTGAGCATTTGTGGTTAAAAAGTTTATAAATTAGGGATGGGCGATATCTTATCTTTTTTGATGTACTGGTAAAAATTCTCCCCGATAAGAATTAGTCTTCCCCCGATAATAACGATAAAGTCTAGTTGTTGTTGACATATTTCTGTGTGCGGGCGCATCGCGGAGGCGACGTGAATTAAGGATGATTTATCGCTAAAGGATGATCTCCTTATACAATCCGAACTGGTTTGGTTAGGCGGTAGAGGGGCGACAAAAAATGCGGTCCGATAAATGTACTACAGTGCATGTGTGCTATACAGTTTTGCATGGTATTCACAACCTGTTGTCCACAAGATACCATTTAGACATGCTTTTTTTCCAAATTAACTCGTTGAGTGTTTGAAATACCTTATTTTGTGACCCAAGATAACGTGTTTCGGATTACAAGAGGGCTGCACAATATTGGATTTGCCGGCTCACATCGCCAATAAGTTTCAACTAATTTGGGCCTTTTTTGTTTAAAAAATATATCATATTACACATTAATGAATAAATCATTATATATCAATTATTTAGTTTAAGTGTCATGTTTGTGATTTTTTTTTTTTTTCATGTAAGCTATAGCTTCGGACCTTTAAATCAAATATACTCACGATTTTATGGCATCAATTACTGCTTTATTTAATCAG
The DNA here is from genome assembly GCA_018155175.1 of Sinocyclocheilus anophthalmus. Taxonomy (NCBI): domain Eukaryota; kingdom Metazoa; phylum Chordata; class Actinopteri; order Cypriniformes; family Cyprinidae; genus Sinocyclocheilus; species Sinocyclocheilus anophthalmus. Next base: position 52,707 of record JADLZN010001942.1, read on the forward strand.
AAACAGTCTAAATATTATTTGTGTATTTTGCTTTCATTTTATTAGAAGTAGGCCAACAGCGCCCCCTACGGAATTAAAACTCCTTACCGAACGGGCTTTAGGACCCGGGGGAGGCTGCCGCTGCTGCATGTGTTATTATTGTTGACTAGATCACACACCAAACGCATCATTCTGTACGTGCATTCTGTTTTAATGCAGCATCCAAAACAGTGAATCTAATCCTCATTCAGGCTAAACTTTTGCTTAAAAAAAAAAAAACAAGATGACCCAAGCTGGACCGTGATCTAATCGCGAGCCACCCTGAGCACATGTAAGTTAATGTATTCCTCTTATCGGCAAGACATATCGGCATCATTTTTCATATCGGGCCAATACCGATATTTACATCGTTAAGCCAGTTGATTTCCCTATTCCGATATTGTGCATATCTCGTGCATCCCTAATTATAAATATACTTTCCTTATAAAAAAAATAACCCAGTTGCATGAAGACCTCAATAACTATTATTTTGTGCTAGGTCGTATTTTTATTGTCTTATTTTTTCCCGTCCATTAAAATTTCATTACTCTTCAATGCTATTGTCGAGTTTCTGCGCCTTCCGGCTTCCAGTATGAATTAAACAGTTGATACTTGTGTACTCAGTAATGCAAAAGAATGTAGATATCCTTGAAAGGGATTTTGGTAATGCTAACAACACCCTTTTCTCTAAAGAAACAGGATTCCCTGAATTTTCGCCATTGATATCGTTATCGCAATAAATACCAGAAATTATCATGATATATCTTTAAGCCCATATCACCCATCCCTGGTATAAATATATATTTTTTTAAGAAAATGACCATTCGTTTCGCTAGATAAGACCCATATACCTCGGCTAGGATCGTGTAGAGCTCTTTGAAGCTTCACTGAAACTGCAGTTTGGACCTTCAAACCATTGGCCACCATTGAAGTCCACTACATGGAAGGTTTTCCTCAACAACGTATTTCCTTTTGACTGAAGAAAGAAAGACATGATCATCTTGGATGACATGGGGGTGAGTAATCTTTCAGGAAATTTTTATTCTGGAGGTGGACTTATCCTTTAATGCAAATCCTTCTGTGTCGTTGCTTCAGTGAGGAGGCTGAAGGTCTCGCTAAGAAGCTGAAGTTAAGATTCTATCGGACGTCAGTGAAAGAAGATCTCAACGTCAATGAAGGTGTGTGATAAAGCAGGTCATGAAACTGATTTGTGCTCCACTGTAAAATAACTCCTTTTTTGTTATGTTGTAGTTTTTAAGTATCTAGCTGACAAATATCTGCAACGACTCAAGCAGCAGTCGGCAGAGGAGACAGAGGTTGTTCACACATCCAGCAATAAAATAGGTAAGATTTTTTCAAAAGAAATGAATACTTTTGTTTAGGGATAGGAATTTTTAGACATCGCATGATCCGATCTGATTTCCATTCTTGGAATCACAATCTTGATCTAAATTTTTTTATTATTAATTATTTAGTTTACCGACTTTAAAGTGCCTCTATTATGGGTTATGAAATGTTCAATTTTGGTTTTGGGGAATCCCAACAACAGGATTCGCAGGCATGGCAGATCAAAAAAACCTTTAAATTGTCTTATACTAAACATTTATTTTTACCTTAACTTTGCTCACGCCTCCCAGACATGCGTTAATGAGTCATTTTTCCAAACCCCTCCTTTGCGGGACGCTAATCTGCGGTGATTGGTCTGATTGGTCTCAGTTTCATTTCATCATGCCTGTAATGCCGATAACGCAGCGGTGGAGCGACAGTGCTGCCCCCCCCCCCCCCCCCGCCCCCCCCTTTGTATTTTTTTAAATAACTTTGTCATTTAATCCGCTCCAAAAGCGCCCTATGGCAAAGAAAGACTAGCAGTTTCCTTATAACAACGCTACAAAAGTCGCAACAAGTGGCGGCAAATATGCGAATGTTTCATATTGCTTCACATGAACCCACTTGGCTTCGTTTCAATGATTCTTAGTCGACTCTTTCTTTTGAGAGACAACTTTATACACAGTGCACTTTCAGATTAAAAACTTTGCAGGATGTTTCCATTCACTTAGAGCTGTTACACACTGCATGAAAGGTAATTTTCAAATCCATAATAGCAACTTTAACAAATGTATTTGTTCATTTTTATTAAATTACCATAAGTGGGCTACTTTTTAAAGTAATTACAAATAATAAGTAAGTCGAAACAATTGTATGTTAAGAATTATAACCAACTAAATGTAGCTTCAAGCAAATATAAAGAAGCACATTTACAAGCAATAAAGAAAAAGTGCTTTCGGTATCTGAGTGAAAGTTTCCAGACAGGCGCCGTTATGGATTTTTCTCCTTTTCTCAGCATTGATGCTATTTGATTGTTACTGGTGACATCACAGACGCATATTATATTTATTGTATTACAACACTGCTACACTGTTTATTTCAATTCAGCTTTAGCATTAAACGTTTTTAGATTCTCGAACATTTCTTACACTCTTCAGGCGTTTTCAACACTTCCGGCGGCAGTCATCCCAACCAGACTGCCGGCGATCTGAACGGCCGTGAGGTCATAAACCTGCGCCCAAACAAGCAGAGGACCAAGAAAACAAAAAACCCCTTCGGTAGCTGCAGACTGCTCTGACGAGTAGGCCTAAATCTTTTGGACACTGCCCTTCCTCACATTTTAACAATGATTGTGGCTCAAAATTTGAATGAAAAGCGAATATATTTTCTCACAGTCAAATATTTGGTGAGTTATTCCATGTGGTACACGGCAGGGTAATTTTCTCTAATGAGAGTACTTACAGCGGGAAAAAAAAAAAAGATTTCTAACACACCATTTGTGCATTTGGACTGTTCATCGTTAGTGCAGTATGTTTGTGTTGATGGAGGTGCATCATTCGCTATCACAATCTTCCCTTAAAAGTTGTTTCTTATATGAACGTCGTCACAAGTTTCAATCCGTATGTTCTTATAGGTATTTTTGTATGAAAAATGTAGTAAAGTAATGACTTACTTAAATTCATAACATTTAACACAGTGCCAAAATGTTTCTAAACTCTACAAACTTGTAAGAAATGTAGTAAATGGTTGAGCGAGTCAGATTTTTAATCATTTTTATCATTGATATGCATCAATCAGCATCCTCTTCTGAAGCTCTGTCATGTTCTAACACTATACCAAATGCAAGAGGTGGGTTTATATAGAAAGGTATTCGTTTGGGATAAAGAAAAGTTATTAATATTTGTATTTGGTCGCTGACAACTGGCAACGCCGCCAGATATTAGTGTAAAACGGCACACTCTTACTGCTAGGGCTGGGCGATATTGCTTCTAGACGTTACTTGATATAATTTAGCCGTTATGAAGATGACATTGAAATGGCATAAAACAGTCATCATAATCAAAACGCTGTTGTAGCAAATTGTGCATCAAAATGTTAAAATTAAAATACAGTAAAAATCAAGGCATGTTTTTCACACTGTTCACTAAATGAACTATATGTAATAATTTTCATTCATACACACCGGCAATAAACATTAATACTTGGTTACGCATTCCCCACCTATTTTTACTAAACATTTTAACTTTAAATGTGCAGGGGCTTTAAATGTATTTATTGCCATTTTAAAATAAATCATTAAAACCAATCTTCAAAATATTGCTTGTTTTTTTTTTGTTGTTGTCAATTTTGTCAATCTTACCAGCTCTAATACTGTTATAGCAACTGAAGTTTAAATCTGATGCTATTGAAACATCTCTTTCATAACACTCTCGTTCTCTGATGATAGATTGTGAACATATCTAATTAGCTGTTCTGTAGGACAGCTGAGGCCGAAGTCAAACTAACCTGAAATCATCATAAATGTACTGTGAATATTCAGTATATCGCCCAGCCCTTCTCACTGCTACACATTTACATGTGCACCAATTATGGGGTGTACATATTTTTGCATTCATGAAAAATGAAACACTCGGCTTGAAGTTCTGCATCTACATGACGTCTGTTATATGTGAATTACTGGAATCGATTGGAAAGTAAATACACATTTAAAATCCCATGGATTTACAGTACAATCAGTATATAAAACTCACTTTAAAGTTTTCCAGATATGTTTTGAGTAGCGGTTAGAGATGACCAAGATTACCAATGATACATCACCAATCTCCTGTTTAATCTTGGACTAAATTGCACTGATATTATTAACTTGACCTTCAGCACAGTATTGGGCTTTATATATGTACAGGAATCCACCAAGGAAACTAAAATGTATGTTTCTCCCAAAGTCCCAGAGCCTTAACCACTAAAGCCATTAGAAACGCACAAGAGTCACAGCTGATCCTGTTTGATGTTACTGAAAACTGATGTGCTAAATGTTTTACTCAATTCGGGTCTATAATAAACCTAACATCCCCTCTGAGTTTTATATCTGAATCAATCGGAGGATGTTACAGAATTGTTCAAACTTCCCTGCAGTTTTGATCTGATGTCTGATGAGTTTGAGCAGGTAATAATAATCTGTTCACTTGCTTCATGTGGCTTAACTCTTGATGGATTGTATTTATTCATGCATCGCATGCCTCACATTTGTGTTTGAATGTGGAATCACGGTACTTCGCCATCACAACGGCCTTCATGTTTACAGTTTGTTAACTGGCTCGATGTGATGAATGTTGGTTTTCTCATTCGGCGCTACAATGACTAAAGGCACTTGAATTAATCTTATATAATTCCTGATCAGTTCTTGCTTGGATTAGTTAAAGGGTTCATATGATGCTATTTTAAAGATCAGTATTTGGTGTAACAGAATATATTGACACGATTTAATGCTCAAAAAACACTTTATTTTTCAAATAATGTACATTATTGTAAGTCCTCTATGCACCGCCTCCCTCAAACGCTTCGTTTTCAACAAAGCCCCGCCTTCCGACAAAACTCCGCATTGAACAGTCACTAGCAATACTTAAACTATACAAAACTACTTACATGTCGCTGATTCAGAAGCGCCAGATTGTCATAGTAAAGTCGGAATTTACCCTTTTTTTTTCTTTGTGCACAGCCTGCTTTGTACTCTTCTAGGTTAAAAAACTGTTGTCCATAAAATGCGTTACACAAATTTGAATATCTGGTTTGTGCTGTTCTGTTGTAAACAGATCTTAACAGTGATTCCTAATTGCATCTACTTCCAACGACCAAATAAGTGCTTTTGCTTTCGCACTGAAACCGACTGAAACACAGCGTCTCCCTGACATACTGCATCAACACGACTGATGTTCCTGAAACCACGCCTTCTTTCTTTGCGTGCACAATTTGGGCGCATTATGCTAATATTTCAACATAGTGACGTAGACATGTGGGGACGTGTTAGAATGAGCCGTTTTAGGAGGGCGTGGACCAGTCTAAACTTTTTAAAGAATATCTCTTTGGATTTGAGACTTTAGTCTTTGCAACTTTACAGATTTTTTTTATGCACCAAGAGCTTGTAACACCTCCAAAGAGAAAGGAAAAATTGAAATCACTTCATATAACCCCTTTAAATATCAGTTTCTCATACAAGAACTGCTAATTTCTTCTTTTTCCGCTACTTTCTTAGTAGACTCTGAGAAGGAGGCCACAGGCACCTGTTTACACCTCTGCCTTTTGTGTCGCAGAAGTGTCATGTGAATGCTTTGGTTTGGTGACTTTATGATTAAAGTCTGCGGGGATCAGTCTGTCGCGATTTGGTGGTTGTTCATAAAAGGGACAAACTAAGAGTCTATTGTATTTTATTTCATGGTACTATTTTTTATCAGTACTGTGACAACCGATACAGCAACGATTACAAACATGTTTGTATAATATAAACAAAAAAAAAAAAAATTCCTAAATGACAATCCACAGGGCCAAGAAAACAGACTGTTACTTGGAAATTCGGTTGGAATTGGCAACGCTAAGACTATTATTTATTACTATGAAATCTATCACTTTTGTCATAAAGCTGATTGGCCGTGACAAAAAAAAACAATAATCTGCCGTTGGGGGTGGGGTGTCTCAACCCTTCATTGTCACATAAGCACTGTAATGCAAGGTTTACCGCTTAATTAAATGATGAATTGGCTTATACAGTTATAAACTTCACATTGTCTTGAAATGGAGAATCCATAGACTGTAGAAAACCTGTATTACTTTGCACTTATTACTGGCTTTTAATATAATTAATGAGACAGAAATGGCCTATGCTCTCTCTCTCTGTTTTTAAAAATCCCAAACAACTGAAAACATGAAAATGTGTTAAAAGGTGTTATTTCTTATTTTTAAGAGCCATTAAAAAAGTGATTACGAATCTAAGCTCAAGTATTTATGGAAGGCAGTTTGTGTTTGGCGGTAATGTTTTCTCCTGCACCGAACACTGTGTTGTTCTTCACTGTAAAGACTAACCTGACGGCCGAATGTGAAATTCCCAGCAAGCCGAGAGCCTGACGCTCTCATTAGAATGTACAGAGCAAGCGAGAAAACCATGTGTGGCTGCTCTAAAAATAAACAATCACAAGCCAGGAAAATCATATTCATGGGGCTTCCTACTAGCGGGAATGCTAGTAGATCCCAACAGAATTACAGTGATTTTGCATCGTTTCATATTCGTTAATAATTCAAAAACACAAGAAAGAATGTCAGTGGTTTGTGATCATTATTTTTTCTGTAAGTGAAAAGCACAGAAGTAAAAACAAAATAAATATGCATAAGGCCAAGATGCCACCATTGGTAATAAAACCTGCAAATCTATATGTGACCCTGGGGGAGATCTACGACCAGCAGTCTTAATCGCGTTGCGGTATATTTTTTATGTAGCAATAAGCCAAAAAAGAAAGACTTGTAATAGAGTCAATTATCAGTTTTTTTTATTCTTTATCCAACAAATCATTAGGATTTAAGTAAGATCTGGTCCATGAAGATCTTTTGGTTTAATTTCCCATACCGCGTAAAGTATACGTCAAACGTACATTTATTGATTAGTAATAGCATGCTAAGAACTTCATCTGAACAATCTTTAACGATGCTGTATCTCAATATTTAGATTTTTTTTGCACCGACTCAGATTCCCAGATTCCAAATATGGTCCTATCATAACAAACCATACATCAATGGTAAGCTTGTTTATTCAGTTTCCAGATGATGTATAAATCTCAATTTTGAAAAAATTGACACTTAAGACTGGTTTTGTGGTCCAGGGTCACATTTATCAGTTGTGTCCCTGATAGCACACGCACATCTCTGAGACATCTATATGACGTCTGTATTACATCTGCAAGACACATTTTTTAGTGTTTTTTAGCAAATGTCAAATAGATGTTTATTAGATGCCTTTAAGATGTTTATTTTATTTAGAATGTGTGTAAAACTGACGTCGTACACAGCAGTGCTTTCCAGATCAGAGATCTTTAACAGACATCTTGGCAGACCGGAGCGTTTTCTTCTTTTCTCAGAGCTCGGCAATAGCAATTTACGAACAAACCTCTAAAAATACGTCTTGCGACTTCTCCGGATGTGCGTGTCTATCAGGGAGGCACCGTGGCGCACAAAATCGGCCGTCCCACGAATCAGCCTGCTATTTGCCATTGGTAAGACCCCGGACGTGATCAACTTTCTGGTTGTCCATCATTTTAATGGTTTTCTCCGCATTGTCCATGTTCCTGATGAGGGTCTCGAGGCGCCTCTTGATCTTCTTCTGGTCCTCCAGGGCGCAGCTGATCACGACGCTCTGAAACTTCTGATCCAGAGGCACAGGAGGCGCGTCGGTCACACACGCGGCGTGAAGGGCCTGCAGACGCTTTCTGGCCTCCTCCATGTCCTCCAGCACTTTCCCAGCGATCTCGTCGATAATGGCCGTGGCTTTCTTCAAGGCCTCTTCCTGCTGGTCGTTTCGGATCGTATCCACTGAAATGCTCACCGTTAACGTCCTGCCCAGGAGTCTCGAGGCGGTCAGAGAGAGCTCTTCCCTTTCCCCTGAAATCAAAGTTGAAATGATGTTTATATGTTTTCCATTACAACGGTGGTCACGCAGCACAGAAGGCGTACCGTCACAAACGCTCCTCATCTCCTGACTGTTTCGTATGGACTGGATGATCTCGATCAAGCACTCTCGCTCCTGCTCCATAGCAGTGGCTTCCTCGCGGAGAGCCTCCACCCTGAGAGAGATTTACTGAGATCATTGCACTCCAGACACAGCCCTGAAAACTCAATTATGAAACTCAAGGCGATGAAAAACATCAAGGAAAATGTACAAGCTAACATGCAACTGTTTTGGCTGTAATTTGCAATTACAGCTGTCCTAAAAAAGATGCATGCATGTATGCTAGTGTGGTTTTATTGTGTATTGTTAACCATGACTCTAACATTTTAGTTTAGAGGACGTGAGCCATTCAAATTCTTCATTTAAGAAGTGTTTGAACTCCCCAATAAACAAAATCATTGCTTAAACTATATAAAGTTCTTATAGAGGTGCATGTGAGAACAATCCTATTTGAAAATGTTATAATCATCTCATGTTTTGCATTTATTAAAAATGCATTACAAGAAATTTGAGGAACAGGGTGACATGATCACAAAACCCACAAATGCACATTTAGACACTATGTATGTTATAAACAGAAATGTAAAAACTTCAGATATTAATGCACACTACTCGTATTCAGTTGCGGCGATAAGCAAATGCATTCACTTTGCACGAGGCGAGACTTGTGGATCTTCCCGGGGTTAGTCTGTACCGATCAGTCGATCAATATCCTACCTCGTCTCAATCTGATCCAGACTGTCCAGTAGCTGTCCGGAGCGGTCCGCCATCGAAAGCGTCCGGGAGAATTTGCCTTTAGATGCATCGTTCATTTTAGCGTTAATTTTCGCTTGTGCCATAGCTGCTGCTAGTCGCGTTAATGAATGATTTGACGGGTGCAGTCAACTGTATAGGATATATCGGAGCAGACCACCCGAGCACTATAGCCGACAATGACTCGTTCACGCTTTGAATGACTCGGTCGAGTCGATTCGCAAATCTCCGAACTGTGCTGTAAAGTGGGCGACGACACGGTGAGCTATAAACATTTTCAAGCATAAAGACATTTATCTGGCACAAAAGATAGCCAGTGCTGTATGGGACAGTGACAGCGTCAAACTGCACACATTTACACGTAGTAGCCGAATCCTTACTCATTTTAAAGTGATGCGAGATATTTTAAAAGCGATAGTACTATATTACTAAATGTAATAATTCATTTAATATCAAATTAAATATGTATGCAGCAACCCAGCGTTACCCACGTAGCCAACTTTGTGTGAGGACTCAAAAAAATCACTGAATGGAGCCTGTTCGTTTAAATGAATCGTCCAAAAGAACCGATTCGCTGACCTGAATCGGACTCCTCAGCGCTTATCGGCCACGCTCTAGCGGCGTCCAGCGGTCCGTGGAGTCCTTGCGTAACATCTCCAACCATGGGCTGGAACTTCCCTCGGTACGGCACTCCTTCACCTCGAGTGGCAGAAGTGTCACCTCGGAGATTCAACAGGAGTGTGGATTCATTTCTGTGCCAAGGCCAGATACATGACCGAAAGACAATAGCCAGAACACTGGTAGATTTCTCAGAAGGGACCGCGAGTATATGCTTTAATGCTTTCTTTATTTAAACTGAAGAAAGCCACAGAACGAACAGAAACCGGTTTAAATCACTCCAGTGCATAACTACATATGAAAACACACCATTGGTGTCGTCTACTTATCAAAACTCTGCAGCTGGCTTTCAAGCTTCTGTCAAACTCTGCAAATGGATGCAAATATATCTTTTTTAAAGTACTTTTTTTAAACAAACCTCAGTATATAAAATATAGTTCATATATATCTCTAGATAGACAGTGGGGGGTAACCATTACAATCTAATGTGAGTTATGTAATCATATTACTTTTTTCAAGTAACTAGTAAAAGTAATGCATTACTTTTAAATTTACAACAAAACATCTGAGTTACTTTTTCAAATAATAACGCAAGTTACTTTTTTTTCTAGTTGTATTTTTGAAGCTCTCCTGTCCCCATGTTGACAGAAATCAGAAGATGTTACTGTAGATCTAAAATAAATATGAATATTCATTCATTCATCTCACTCACACAAAAAAAACTGATTCAGTATTCCTCAAAATGAATAACAATAATGCAACTCAGAATATGACGCCAACCTGCAATAATTAAATGTTAAACAAAACAAATATCCTTTATGTATTTAATCCCATTCTATCTGCTTCTGAGCTTCGATGATCCAGTTCAAGCGTACTAATAAGCACTAATTACTCTAGACAAACATTTGTTTTTGTTTATTGCTGAAGTGTGTTGAAATGTCTTCTTCTGCACTCTACTGTGCTTTCCCTTCAGCCTGAGGCGCATTCATTTCACTTTTGTTGCGAAAGGGCTTTTACATTTGTAAAATAACAACTTTTTATATTAAAAACAAACAACAAGCCCTGTCCAGATGTCACACGTGAGCGCAAGTAACGTAACGCATTACTTTCAATAAAAAGTAACTAAGTAACGTTATTAGTTACTTTTTTATGGAGTAACATAATATTGTAATGCATTATTTTTTAAAAGTAACTTTCCCCAACACTGTGTGTGTGTGTGTGTTATATATAATATATATATAATTTTTATTTATAAACATAATGTGTGGCATTCAGCCAGTGATTACTCAAAAAATTGTGATGCAGTGACAACATTCAACATCTGTGCGGTTACACCCAAAACATAAAAAAGCCAAAACACTGCACCATACATGTGCTCAAGAACCCTGCCTAAAATCCCATCTATTACAATAAATATCACACACAGCCTAAGCTCCATAAAATGAAACATACCTACAATGATAATACTCCATGCATGTAAAGCTGGCAAAATAATCATCGGATTAATGCAAGAATAGCATACTCTCAATGAGCTCTGACATACTATAAACATACAATACAGCCTCTACACTGTTCAGAAATATAAGATCTTTGTAGCAATATTACATAAATATGTCAAGAATTATAAACGTATTACCAATATCCAGCTCTTTTGATTTCCTGGCCTCCTCTGCACTCAAAGTCAAAGCCAGTTTTATGTCCTGATCAAATTTATCTAAGGAGAAATATAAATAGGCAGGCACTTCAATGTTACCTTTCCACGTACTTAGTTGATTTGCTAATATTTATTTGAACCATCACAATCGTAAATTGAAACATAACCTTGCAAATCTAAATTGAAATATTACTAAAATACCACTTCTAGACAAAATAAAACACAGTGGAAAACCTACCATCACATCTTGCTGAAACGTCATCCCCCCCCCTCTTTTTTTAACATAAGAATCCTTGAGTAAGCGGCTTCTTTACATCTTGAAACTCGCCCTGAAAAAAAATGTATTACAGTTTTGTGTGTGTGCGTGTGCGTGAGTATACCTAGTTTTATCATTCCCATAACTCCTTCTATGTATTTCTCGCTTCCAGGACTTTTCCTTGTCCTGTGTGTCATAAATATCCTAACACCATGTATGTATATAGGAATAGATATATATGATATTTATGACACACAGGCCAAGGAAAGTCATGGAAGCTATGAAATACCATAGAAGGAAGTATGGGAATGATAAAACTCATTAAAATAATGAGACACATGATTTTGTCCAGACTGGTAGTGTACATGTTAGTTTATTGCTGGAATCTGAAGGGATAATTGATCTATAATTCAGCTGGAGCCATCATTAAGGGGGAAAACAAGCCAATAACTTTATATCCACCCAGACACTAAATGCAAACCTCACCATTACTCTGAGGGAAGATCTCCTCTGCATTTATTATGCTGGCGGAGGCGGCTGGTTTTTCGTCTGCGCCGCTGGGTCTGGAAGAAGTGCAAGGTTTTGACTGGCAGTGATGCTTGTGGTAATGTGAATGGAAACTGGGTATATCTTTGTGGCTCTGTGAGCAAACAGTGCACAGAACATCGAAACTCTTCTCATTGCCCTGGCTCTTGTGTGTCAGGAGGATGTGCGTCTTCATCTCGGCGTAGGTGGCCGTGTTTTTGTCGCACTGGCAACAGCAATAACTGCATTTATTTTCGGTGGCCAACTGTTTCATGCACTTTGTGAACACAGTTTTCCTTTCCTCCCTGGATTTCTCAGAGCCCATGCAAGGACAAAGTTGCCCAGGGCTTGTACTCGCTATCGGACTCTTAACGGTGTTTTCCGTGGATGCTTGGGAATTATTCGGAGCCGCTTCCAAGCAGTAGTAATCTTGGCTGTGCAGACTGTTGTAGTGCTCCAGAAACTCTGCCTTGGTGTCGTACAGCATGCTATCGCACAGCCCGCAGAAGTAGCGCAGGACTATGTCGCCGGCGTGCTCATTGGCGCAATGGCGCCGCAGGGTGGAGTCCTTGAAAAACTTCTGCGGACAGTGGCCACAGGCAAACCTCTGGAAACTGTGGCTGCTCAAATCGCCGCAGTGTTTCCGCACCGCCGCCTCAGAGTCGAAGAGGTCTTCACACATCCGACAAAGCCAAGACTCTGCTTTGGGAAGCGGGATGCAAGAGGAAACCATTTCGGGTTCGGTGCTGGTGGACGGTTTGGGGGACATACTAGACGAGACGCAGTCGTCTGCCGTGTCTTCTCTTTCCTGGTAGTAGCTGTGCCCTCTGTGGCTTACGCCAACATGGGCCATGATGTCTTCCATCCTCTGCATTTCCACCTTGCACTGTCTGCAGTGGAAGAGGAAGTTGGTCAAATGAGCACCACCATGGAAGCGGCTCATGTGCAAGTGCGCTATAGACGACTCGCCGATTATCTTGCCACAGACCGCACATTTGTGAAAGATCTGATTGGCGGCTTGGAGGTGTTTTCTTGCTTGATCCTCCTCTGTGAAGCGTAGGCCACACTCACAGAACCAGGCGAGCTGTGACCATTTTCTTGGTTCAGCTTGGGAATCTATGCTGGCCAGTCTTTTTCGTTTAGCTGAAGGCCCGTCTGAATCGCTCCCACATGCCATGGTGTTCTGAGCCAGTTGGATTTCACAGTAGTTGCTGTAGTACAGAAGGGCCCTGTCCATGCTGCGCACACTCTTCACCTCATGTTTCAGGAGCTCTTTGTGCTCCTCCATCTGACTCAAGCTAAAAAAAGGTTTGGGGCATGAGGAGCAATGACCCATGACCGCCATCGTCCTCATGATGTCAGCCACACTTTGATCGGCACTGACAATAGCGCAGCCATAATTGCAGTGCACACTGGGAAACAGAAAAAAAAGAACAAAATAGTTAGTGCACGATAAAAAAAATGGACCCCATGTATCCAACCACGTGATGAGAAAACGTGTATAAATGTTCTTCGATGCAAACAAACAAAAACATGATTGGATAACTGGACGAACCAGTGAAATGATCTCATTGCACACCATCTCAAACATTGTTTTAAAAATTCTGAGTTACCTTTGTGAAAGTGTCTTCAAAAATGTTTTTATAATTTGCATATTAAGATGGCGTTCCCAAACATCATCCACCTCCAAATGCAAGATGGCATGACAGTTTACTGTTTCTTCTGCATGCTCCGAGGCGCAAATAATTTATTATGTATGAAAAAAGCACACACGTTTCACCAGTTTTAAAATCTTTCATTTTTATAGTTACTTTGTTCCAGTTTGTGCATAGTGTGCATGCGTGACCTACACGTACAAAATATGCAGGTTACAAAAACGGCCCGTACACGTACCATTATGACGATGGATTTTGTGTCACTTGCACTGTATGCAGACCCTCGTGTAAAATTCGAAGTATATTTTGGGCTTTAAAGAAAGTGGGTCACCCACACATGGTGGCTGCCATGCTGACATCACATGACCTCAACATCACATGATTTCCACTTCTAATCTGTTAAGCTAGGGTTGTTCTTTATTTGTTATACAAGAAAAACTCATGCAATAACCATGGTTACAAATTGGTATATGTTTCATTAATCCTGGAAACAAACCCCTTAATTTTCCAAATATTTTGTCTTTGCTCCTTTTTTTTAACAGCAACTACATACAATATAACATAGGGGACTACACTGCAGACTAAGTTGTAAACATTGCAAACCCTGGGTTAACAGTCTCCTGGGTTTATCCATTTGCTTAATACTTTTCGGATCTTAAAATAAACAGGGCAGCTCCAAAAGGGTCCTCGCACCATTGGTGCTTGAGCCATAAAAATGAGTGCACCTTTAACACGCATACACATGCATCATGTCAGATGGACTGAGAAAAGTTAAACTTAAATCTGAGAAACACCAATATAGACTTACTTGAAGTGTGCTCTTGCCTCCATATGCGAGGTGAGCACCTTAGCGCAGGCTGTGCATTTGACAGTGAAGGTAACGTCTTTACAGAGAGCGATTAACCGGTTCTTTGTGTAACGAGTGACTGGTATGGGTGTGCTTGGTTTTTTCTCTGAAAGTCAAGACATGACATTAAATGTTAAAGAGAAGGAAACAAACAGGAATTGTTCACAGAGACGCATGATGAACATTTTTAATATGTATCAGCCAGTCCTAACAATACCACAAAACAGCTGGAAACAGTCTGATGAATGTGCAATTTGGATTTGATTGTTGAAGACCACACACCCCAGAGAGTGATGGACTGAGTGAAGTGTTTTTTTGCAGACATGTGCTCAAGGCATTCGTCCTTGATGTTGAAGAGGAGGTAACAGGCAGGACATGCAAAGCATACAATCAGCTGATAGCTCTGGGAACGGCTGTGACCATCAGTTTCAGGGAAAGACACCTACAGACGACATCAAGCACAAGAGACAAAGGCATGGCTTACATGCCACATCATTTCCATAACACAAGACAATGAAGTAAACACTTAGAGTGGTCATATTGTACTAAAGATCTTTTAAGATAAAGTGTTTTATCTTAGTTCTGGTCTTAAAGGAATAGCTCACCCAAAAATGAAACCTAACTCATCCTCAGGCCATCCAATACAGCAGATTTGGAGAAATTTTAGTAATGCATCACTCCATTCAATCAATTAATGTCTTGTGAAGTAAGGAAGCTGTGTTTCAAGAAAAACAAAACCTTGTTAAAGTGCTTTAACTTCATTATCAAAAGATCAGTCTATAATCCGTAATAACACTTTGTCCAGGGAAAAAGTCCATCTCCTGTTGTTGTCTCGCATCAAAATCCAGCCACATATTTGTTAGGGGCCAGGCACCTATTATATCTGTTAGGTTTCTTCTGCTCTGGAAGTCTATGGCAGCCCAAAGAACCCTTTGTCGGAAGGTTATGAATTTGGAGCGTCCTCCCCAAACTCTTTAGCGCCACCAACAGGTCAAATTTGCACTCATATTTTTCGCCCGAACATTTTTTGACATGAAGGTTTTAGAAGCAAAATATTTTTTTCCTCTGATTCCTTGGCTCATGCTGAGTCGAATGCATCCCAAAATGTAAATTTTGGTCACGACTTTTGCCATTGTGAATTTGGGAAAAATCTACTTTTTTTGTATTCATCCTAGACAGTTTGTCCGATTTTCACCAAAATTGGCTCAGATCATTTTCAGACAATGTTGGCAAAAAGTTAGCAAGCGATTTCCGATAGACCAAACTGTTCTCGTAATGCATGTTAACAAATTTGATACCAAGTTTGTGCAAAAATGGACATGAGGCTATATTTCCGCAATGCTTTAGCAGATTCTGACCAAACTTGGTGTGTGTTATAATAAGCACGACCTGAGTGCACATGAGTAGTTTCGGCACAGTGCCTCCAACAGGTCAAAGATATAAAAAAAATGACATTTCTGCATATAACTTCTGACCAGTTTAGCCAAAATCAAATCGGCATACCGAATTGAACGATACTTAATTTTCCTATGCCTGCCTTTTTTGGCCGTTGACCATTTTGATTTTAGTAGTAAAATACTGTATCAACAGATGTCTTTAACAGGGTTCCCCAGCCCTCCTCCTGGAGAGCTACCATACTGCAGAGTTCAGCTTCAACCCTGAACACCTGAACCAGCTAATCAAGGTGTTTAGTCTACTTAATTACAGACAGGTGTGTTGAAGCAGAGTTGGTACTTTACAGTGTTTACCGAGTCATTACAGACAGCTCCTTAGCTCTTCATTTTACTAGTGATGGGAAAATGAAGCTTTGCGAAGCACCGAGGCTTTCCCCTCAACTCTATCCTAAAAAGGTTCATTACTCGAAGCTTTTCAAGACGGTGCACACTAACGACATCTTGTGGTCAAAAGGTGGGAAAAGCTGCCTTTGCGTCCCAGACGACCCAGCCATTTTTGGACGGTGCTATGAAAACCTGTATATAGCAAATAAAATATGAAGTCTATATAAATAAGTCTTCATGTCAGTCATTGTATTACACAATATGAATAAATGAGTCTGTGTGAATAAATTTGTGGAAAAAATAGGCAAGGCTGTATGATCAAAATAACGGAAGATTATCATAGACGATTGGTTAGTTAAAGTGTCTGTGAACCAGGAATTAATGCAAAAGGATCATGCAGAAAACTACACATGCAAATATTTATTCGTATTATGATTTATTCTTTTCAAAGACGTGAGGGACACTTGAAACTGCGCAAGGGGTTTGCGTTATTTGAATCAGAATACGAAGCATTCACATGGTTGTGTGCGAAAACGAAGCTTCAGACGTCACAGATCACATGGTTTTGGCAAAATGAATCAAGCTCTGGAACAGTGCTTCACTGTGAGATGTTTCGTTTTTTTGATACAAGCTTCGACGCCTCGGTGTCGAACGCCACATCACTACATTTGACCTCTGTTGTGCTTGGCCCCCTTCGCTTCTGCTTGCAACTACATTTTAGAGCTGTTTTTGCTTGTAAATGGTGCTTGATCTGTGCATATTTCTCTCCTATATTTCTTTCTCTTCATTTTTTCACAGAAGAAAGCATTATTATGGATATGGGACTCTTTGGTAAGCAAGTGATATAATGCTAAATTTCTCAATTTTTTTTGATGAAGAAACTAACTCATCTATTTTTGATGACCTAAGGGTGAGTAAATTTTCATCAAATTTTCATTTCTGGGTGAACTATTCCTTTAACAATTTGTGTGGCAATGCATTCAGACAACAACTGGCCCATTTAATAGTCAGGGTCAGAGAGGGCGGAAAAACAGGTGTACTACTGCAACACTGCACTTTACTCATCTCACTCTCACAAACCACAGCTCTGTACTTCTCAAACTGCATCAAAACACATGTAAACAAATGCACATTCGTCCTCAACATTAACATTTCTATGAATAATGCTCTCGTCACTCAAGGGTGATATTTAACTTGTAGAGCTTCAATGATAAGTAGGCCTACATTAAATCACACATGCAATGCAAATGGTTTTTGCTAAACATCACATCTGGGTTTGACTTATGAATAAATTATCCATACAGAATGTCAGGTTTCAGAAATCACACCGAACAAAATAAACCATCATCATCATTGAATAAATGTATTCATGTTTTTTTCAAAAAAGAACTCGATTAAACATTTTATTAAAAAATATATTAACATGTTTACTTTGAAATTGCAGGGGGGAAAAATACTATATGACCCCTTTATAACATCAACAATCATAAAGATGAAAATATAGATAAATGAAAACCTTAGATCCCACATGGTCGTTCCACGCCCGTTTGGAGTGAAAGTAGCGGCCACAGGCCACACAGGCATAGAAAGCAGCGGGGCTGCCTCTCAGCGTAATCGTGGGATCACAGGGTGAATGATCAAACCTGACAATAAAAAGTTACATTTGGTCAAACAGAAAAATTCTGAGCAATTTGTGAACTTGTACCAAGTACCTTTTAAGATGACCCTCGAGCAAAGGAACATTGTCATAGACTCTGCCGCAGTTGATGACCGGGCAGGTTCGAGGAGAACATTGTGCTGCAACGGGAGCTGATCTGTGTCTCCACGGTGAGCTGGCCGAGTTCACGGTGCCGGGCTGTAACCCTGAGCAATCCAGAGAAAGTGAGCAAAAGCACCACCCATATACACATACACTATTAGTGGAAATATTAAAGTTACAACAATATTACAGACCTGGCATTTTTAGCCAAATATCCACACATCGCTTAGCATCGCTACTGCCACTATTACTATGGCTGACCGACAGCTCGTGCTGCCCATGTGCTTGCTGTGAAATTATTTTCTCCTATAAAACAAATCACAAAATCTATGTCATTTATCCTAAACATGCACTGCAAGTCACCTTCATTTCTATAGCACTTTATACAATACAGATTGTTACCAAGAAGCTTTACCGTTTAGAATAGTTCACCCAAAAAGGAAAATTTGCTGAACATTTACATCCAAGATGTGTTTCTTAACGGGAACAGATTTGTACAAATGTAGCATCGCATCAGTGTCTCAGCAATGGATGCTCTGCAGTGAATGGGTGCCGTCAGAATAAGAGTCCAAACAGCTGATAAAAACATCACAATCCACTCCAGTCCATCAGTTAACATCTGGAGAAGCCAAAAGATGAAACCAATCCATCATTAAGACGTTTTTAACTTTAAAGGACTAGTTGACTTCCAGAATAAAACAATTTCATTTCAACCTTCATTTTCTTTTGCGACTGAAGAAAGATCGACATTGAACATTTTGGATGACATGGGGTTGAGTCTATCATCCCCAGAAACTGTTTATTCTGCAAGTGAACTAATCCTTTAAACCAGGGGTCACCAAGTTCAGTCCTGGAGGGCCGGTGTCCGGCAGAGTTTAGCTCCAACCCTAATCAAACACACCTGAAGCAGATAATCAAGGTCTTACTATTATACTTGAAACTTTCCAGGCAGGTTTGTTGAGCAAGTTGGAGCTAAACCTCTGCAGGACACCGGCCCGCCAGATCAAGTTGATGACCCCTGCTTTACCTGTTGCTTCCGGCTAAACATGATCCATAATAACGCTTCCTACCGGTGAAAGGTGTTCTGGTCTGAATCAGAGAGAAGACCTTTACACCAAACGTTGGTGTTGTTGTTTTTGATGCGAGAGGACAACAGGGGAAACACATTTTTAGTGAATTTTCATTTTTGGGTGAATGGTTCCTTTAATCTTGAGTGATGGTATATGCAACTATGCATTTTTTTCCCAAGTCTATAAGGACTGAGAAAAGTCAAACCTTAAAAGCTTTGCACTTTTCAAGCCTCTCCAGTTTTTCCACGGCTACTTGCCGTGCCAGTCTGTCCAGTGTGGACATAGCATGAGCCCTCTGCTGGTCAACCTGCTCCTCAATCTGAGCGTTGCATTAAAGCACAACAAGGACAAAACAAGAGCATTCCCAAAAAAAAAATTTGATGCAGCTTATACATGTAAATAATATACAATGAATAGTTCACCCAAAAATTCTATATAAAATTCAGTATATATTTGAAGATTGTCAAAGCTCTTTTTTTTCTCCATACAATGAAGCAGGACAGTGCTTGACTACAGTATCATAAAAAGGTGTCTATATGAGCCATGCACTAAACATTACATTATACTTTGCTATTATACGAGCCAAGTTTGACATGACTGATGCCAAATATCATTTGACCTTCCATTGGATTGTGACCAATTGTGATGCAAATGGAAACGTAAGACCACAATTTACATGGCATTCATGCATTTGGTAGATGCTTTTATCCAAATCGACTTACAGTGCATTCAGGATTTTGTTTGTTCACATACAGTTAAGTCAACAAATCAACTGGGGGCAATACCAATCCAAAAAGAGTTACTTAAATATTAACACCGTTCCTCACATAAGCTCTCGCACGGGCCTTTCGGAAACTTGGAATACGCACATTTTTGGAGTTGGTTGTGGTGAATCATGAGGAAAAGAGCAGCTTGGACATTCTGCCAAACATCATCTTTTGTGTTTCACAAAACAAAGGCTGCACGTTCGGAACAAGATGATGGTGAGTAAATGAAGAGAGAACGACCTACACTTTGAATTTTTATACTCTAGACAGTGTTTAAGGAAACTCACGGTGTGTGCGGCAGACATGCCACCCTCATCCTCTCCGTCACTCAGCAGGTCAATGCATTCCAACACCGGTCTGAGAGGACCCTCCTAAAACACAGTGTTTTAATGCGAATTAATCAGTTCTGCTAGATTACACAGGCTCAAATCCAGTTCCCAAGTGTGAAGACCTAGATCCAGACAACTGTCCTAATAACTCAAATTAGAAATCAATAGAGATGTAACGATTAACCGTGAGCCGGTTGAAAATCGATTCAAATATGTTGAGATTCAATCGGTTGGATGCTAAACAATCGCGATTCATTTATAGGAAGGATTTTATATGAAGCCTTTCTGAGGGGCCACTTAACTGTCTTTAGAAAAGTGTTCTATGGTATTTTTTCTTTTCCTCTTGCCTCTGTATAAGCATTAAAGGGGGTCATATGATGCTATTTCCTCTTTGGAGTGTTACAATCTGATTGTGCATAGATAAGATCCTTAAAGTTGCAAAGACTAAAATCTCAAAACCAAAGAGATATTCTTTAATCAAAGTTAAGACTCTGCCACGCCCCACTAAACCGGCTCGTTCTAACACGCCCCCACATATCTACCTCACTATGTGTAATATGCATAATGCGGCCCCACATGTTCACGTAAAGAAAGAAGGCATGGTTTCAGTAACTGCAGTTAGTGTTGAAGCAGCATGTCATGGAGACGCTGTGTGTTTCAATGCGAAAACAAAAGCACTTTATTTAGCCTTCCGAAAGTAGATGCATTTAGGATCTTTAAGATTACTTACAACAGAACATCAATGCATTTTATGGACGACCGTTTTCATGAACCTTAGAGAGGAGGTAATTCTGACTTTGCTATGACCATCTGGCGCTTCTGAATCAGCTACTGTAAGTATGTTTTGTTACTAGTTTAAGTGTTTGCTGTTGACTGTTCAAATGCGGATTTTTGCGCATCGTGTGTGTGCGTGTGCACACGCACGAGCGCGAGAGAGAGAGAGAGAGAGAAAGAAGGAGAGAAGAGCGAGAGCACGAGAGAGAAAGAGAGAGAGAGAGAGAAAGAGAGAGCGAGAGAAAGAGAGAAAGAGAGAGCGAGAGAGCGAGAGAGAGAAAGAGAAAGAGAGAGAAAGAGAGAGAGAAAGAGAGCATATAGAAGTGCGAGCATAAAAGAGAGAGATATATAGAGAGAGAGATATAGAGAGAGAGATATAGAGAGAGAGATATAGAGAGAGAGATATAGAGAGAGAGAGATATATAGAGAGAGAGAGAGAGATATAGATATGCAGAGACCAGGAATTAGAGAGTAAAAGATTGAGATTCGCCCGGAAGAAGAAGGATGCGCGAGCACGGGAGAGTCAATGTCGCAGCATAGATTCCGGATGTACTCCTGACATGTGGGAGAGGGTGAAGGAGGAGGCGATAGTAGAGAGAGCGATAATATCCAGATGAAGAAGCGAGAGAGAAGAGATGCGAGAGAGAGGGAGGGGGAAGGATGATAATAGAGAGGAATAGATAGAGACGAGCAGATCGCTCCCAGAGCTACGAGAGAGAGCAGCATAGGCGGTGAGACATAGAGAGAGGGATATCATATCGCGTAGCTCGCTAGAGGCTAAGAGGCTCGTATTAAACAGATGGCTACGGAAGAGCGTATCTCGAATGGAGTACCCCGCATCATCTCCTGATAGAGATAAGGCGAGAAGAGTAGTGCTGGTTGAGATGCAGACGAAATGCCTGATTTCTCCTATATCTCCGAGACAGAGATCCTCTCGCCACATCCCCTCATTTTCTGTCCTGTTCCTTAAACCGTTGCTTGGTGTACTCGCAAACACATACCAGCTTCATCACTGTGTCTGTCTGACTCTGTTCCCCTTTTGGTAGCGGGCTTGACTGCTGCTTAAAACTAACCAACATTTATTTACATGTCTTTACATTTATGTTGAAGCGAAGCTTGTGATTATGGTAATGGCGTGCCATTTTTCCGATCTCTGTTTGTTGGGCGTAGTGTCGGCCAATCACAATGCACTGTCACTGGCCAATCAAGCAAGACGTGCGCTTTGTCGAAGGAGGGGGGGGTGGAGGGGGGGCTTGTAGAAAAAGGGCGGGGCATAGAGGACCTACAATCATGTACAGTATTTGAAAAATAATGTGTTTTTTTTAAACATTAAAGCATGTCAACATATTCTGTTACACCAAATAATTATCTTTAAAAAAGCATCATATAACCCCCTTTAAAAGTTCATAAGTGCAAGGCGCTGCTTTGTTACCAGCGGAAATCCAAGGAAAATGTATGCTTTATAAAAAACGGAAGAAGTAAGAAAGCGCCACCTGCTGGCAGAGAGTGCTTCTGCGTCTCGTTCAGCTCGTCTGCTGTTTGTTTCATGCAGATATTTTTTTATGCATGGTTTCAAAAAACTGAAGTCAAATCATTTTGTTTTTGCTTCAAATTTCGAAATGATAATCTAATTTAGATTAAAAACTGCTCATGTTGCATGTATAGAGCATCTTTGTTTGGATCAAGATTAAAATGCAGTGGTTGCCTCTAATTTTAAACGGAAAGAGCACAGACAAAGCCTTATTTTTGTTTATATGAAGATATTTCTTTTATTTGTATTATTTATTTATTTGATTTTGGGCTTTTTAATTATTTACATTTACATTATATTTAAATATAGTCATTTAGCAGGCGCTTTTAATGCAAAGCAACTAACAAATGAGGACAACAGAAGCAATCAAAAAGCAATAATATGCAAGTGCTGTACTTATAGTTTTATATTTCAATTTCACAAAGAAACGTGCAGCATTTTGTCCAAGCAATAATAAAAGGACACATTTATTTATAATTTGTCTTAAATCTCATTTTGTAAAAAAAAAAAAAAAAGAAAAACGTTTAAAACCCATCGTGACAAGTTGGAATCGTCGCATATGCGTGAGTCGTTCCTTGATTGAATCGTTCGCAATTGTCGCTGAAAATCAAGGCTGTGATCTTTAGTCACACTTACAGCCACTAAATAATCCCCACACCTCCGTTCCCTACCTCCTATCCCATCCTCCTCCTCCTCATCCTCCTCCTCAGCGACTGTAGAGGCAGACATCACATCTGTGCTCTGTGGAGCATCACATTCACCGCTGACACCCAAAACACAGCAGTATCACATGAAGTACTGCATGCACAAACGATTTTAAAACTAACTGCACACGCTTTAACATTATAAACAGCATTTACATGTTATTGTATGTCATTAGACGTGGATAGAAGGAGCTAATCAATCCTGACAGGACAATGAGAGAAAGTCACACCAAACAAACTGTCTCGAAAGCTGCTCTGTAATGACAACGCTTGCAAACAATTCACCGCCAAGACAAAATCGCAAAATCTAACGCTAATTCGAGTAAAAGTTAGCAAACCATTACCAAACCTGAGCACGTAGGAAGCGATCATCAAATCTAGCATCACAGGAAGTCAGCTCGTCAAAATAACAGTCGTTATTATTATTATATTATTATTATTTTGCGTTATTTTTTAAATAATAATAATGACACGACTGTGCTTTTTTTTCTTTCTACAAAATACTACAATTATCTAGATTTTTTTTTTTTAAAAGGCAGGAAACAAATGATTGCATAACTCATGCTTGACTCATACTGTAGGTCACATTTAGTTCACGTTATTTATTTATTTATGCCATTATTTCAGTTGTATTTGTTTTTGGGTAATGTTACCTTCCATTGCTTCTGTGTACATTTGAACAGATTATAATGGCTCACGAAGCTTAATTTAACTGTTGGCCTAAATGTAAAATAGGTTATTCTACCAAATGCTATTCTATGCTCGCTGTACTCTTTCTTACAGCAGTGTTCTGGCATCACTGATATGGCAAGTTAACTGTAAATAACCCATATGCATAGTCCTGATAAGGGCTCTGCCATTAAATCTGATTCGGATTGTAAGTGGTTCAAATAAAACTAATCGAAGGCGTCCCAGAAATGAATGGAATTGAGTCCACGTAGAGTGCTTCATAAAAGAGCTCGCGCTGGAAACATACGGTCAGTGTTTGTTTACGCTTGGAAGCGCGTCACGTGGACGCTTCAGAGCGCACGCAGACAGAGGCGCTAAGATGCTCCTGCTCGTGCGCCGCAGCGTTGCTGAGCTCAGATGAGATGCTGCTGATGCTGGCGCTGCCCCGATGAGCTCCTGCTGAGTCATGGCTTGTTGTGGTCCAGTACTGAAGTACAGACACCATGAGATAGCTTATATGCCGGGGACCTACAAGTGAGGCATTACAGCATGAAATAGCCGCTCATAGTTGCCTATTTACAGAAGGAGAGGAAGCAGACGTGTATAGGAGTGACAATGATTGCTGCGGCTTTTCTGGTCTTATTGAGACCCTTAAGTATTCAGTGTGTATTATTGCTATTATTGCTTTTGGTAGGAACTGTCGCCACTATCCTGTTTCTCAGCTGCTGGCATCGGAAGCTCCGCACTGAGAAAATTCCCATCAAATCCGTGTTTACGAGGCGTTCGAGGAGTCGTGGTGAGTAGAGCACCCTGTATATGTGTTTCTGTAGGATGTCATTGCGATAACATGCATGCTGCGCAGTATTTATTAGACATTTTCATTCATTCTTCTCTAAAAACGACACGGTCATCAAAGCGCCTGAGTGCGGCATGCGAGCGCGAGAGCGATGCTTCATTATCGTCTGTTCTCGTTGTGTGTTTAATAAAGTGTTCTGTATTTCAAGACCAGACAGAGTTATTTGAAGAGCATCTCTAAGACGCAATATGACTGAATGCATGTGGGCTTTGTTTCAATCATTCCCGTTTGTTCTAGAAGCTGGTTTCCGGACGCATCATTTTCGCTCTGAGGTAAATCTCTTTCTCTTGCTCTGTCTGTGAAGGTCGTAGAAAAGTAGAGCAAAGCATCCAAAATAATGACTTTCTCAAGAAACGTTTGCGTAATGTTCTGTTTTGCTTGACGGCTATTGAGTTACTTTAATCTTGATGAAGACATTACGGTGGCCGAGAAGTGCAAAGCAAATCACAATTCTGAAAACAAAATAACAACTTACAAACGCAAATGCAAGTCTAAAAAACAAAATAACAATTCAGAAAACATTATAACAAGTCAGAAAACACGATGACAAATTCGACAATCCGGAAAAGGTAGGTATAGTTTGAGATGGCTCCATTGGTTTGGGATTACTCACCGCTTGACGAGACATCTGTCAATCAACGTATACAGAGAAGAACCAGCCGAAGAACAGCAGAGTCTTGGTAGAAAGTTCGGAGATGGTATTAAAGTATCTCAGTTTAAATGTATTGTATGAATTGCCCTTACTCTGGAATAAAAAATACGGAGTGTATATTTACATTTAGTGGCTGTAAATCATCAGCTCCAGTGGCGCAGATGGATAAGTGCTTGCCCTTGGCTTTTTGACGCGATCGACCCGGGTTCGATCCCGCCTTTTGCCGAACTTTTTTTTCTCCTCCCTTTTCAAATCTCGTATCACATCGTAAAGGCATTTATTTTCAATAAAAATTAAGGAAATAATCCAAAAGTTGAAAATAAACTATCGGGTAGGTTTAGGGTAGGTGTAGAAAGGGCTTTATTGTACCAATAAGGTGGCATCCATTTAATAATTAAAATTATAATTTACACTCAATACGTTATTATTGCATACTGTTTTATAATGTACTACAATACTGAAGTGCAGATAATTGCCACTATTTGCAACAAGTAGTATACTTGATAGTAGAAATCCTGCTATTTTAACATAGTGTAACTAGGTATTTGCACTTGGTGTAAATAGCATATTACAAAAAAATACTGCTATTTTCACTTAGTGTAAATAGAATCCATTGCTAATACCAGATTTGAAAAGGGAGGGAAAAAAAGTTTGGCAAAAGACGGGATTGAACCCGGGTCGATCGCGTCAAAAATCCAACAACACGCACTTATCCATCTGCGCCACTGGAGCTGATGATTTACAGCCACTTTTGACCAAATGTAAATAGACACCCCGTATTTTTAATTCCATAGTAAGGCAATTCATACAATACATTTAAACTGAGCTACTTTAATACCATCTCCGAACTTTCTACCACGACTCTGCTGTTCTTCGGCTGGTTCTTCCTGTATACGTTGATTGACAGATGTCTCGTCCAGTCAGCGGTGAGTAATCCCAAACCAATGGTGCTGTCTCAAACTATACCTACCTCTTCCGGCTTGTCTGAATTGTCATTGTGTTTTCTGACTTGTTATAATGTTTTCTGAATTGTTGTTGTGTTTTTTTGTTTTTTAGACTTGCATTTGTGTTTGTAATTTTTTTTTTTTTCAGAATTGTGATTTGTTTTGCACTTCTCTGCCACCGTAAGAAATAGTATCCTAAGCAACTGCGTAAAATGCGCATTGCGCATGAGTGGCTGATAAATAAGAAAATTCAGAAAAGACTACTTATGTGTAAATATTGTATAAATATTGTATGCTACCAAGAAGTTTTGAAAACTAATAAACAATGAAAGATAGACGGAGGTGGCAAGTGTTATTATTTTAGGATAGGGAAAACTGCAATAATTTGTAGCATTTCACAGTTTTTGTTCTGCGATGATATTATGGTCATTGTTTGACAGGTATGTCGTCACAGTCCACATCACGCGAGGAGAAGCGCACGCGCGCGCGTTTCTGAAGAGAAGCCGCTCATCGAGAGCGAGCCAGACTCGAACCTGAGGAAGCGCAGAGTGAAGAAGAGAGTCCAGCCAGACTTCTATCACTCCGTGCAGCTCACGCCAACACGCAAACCAGTAGGTATATCCTCATCTATGAGGCATTCACTCGCAGTCCACTCTTAGAAGAAATAAAGCTTCTACATTGGCATCTATGGTTCCATGAAGAACCTTCATTGCACAAAAATGTTCTTCATAGCGCAACGTGTTTCTTTACATTTTTAGAATGTTCATCACTCTAAGAAAAACAGTGGTTCTTTTGAGAACTGTTTACTGAAAGGTTCTTTGGGGAACCAAAAATGGGTCTTTGAAATCCCACCTTTATTTGTAAGAGTGTATGTGTACCTTGATCTGTAAGTATAGACCACTAACTTCTTACAGCGCTAATGCTAAAAGACATCTGAGGTTATCTTGAGCCACATCACCCTCTGTTGAGTGATGTTGCCCAAAATAACTTCAGACATCTTTACCAATAGCGCTGTAATAAATTAAAAAGCATATTTTAGGTCTAATAAAAAAAATTAAATAACACAAAATAGTAAAATGTAATAAAGGAGCTAAGCTAAAATCAGCATGAAATAAAAATCAACTTTATTGATTTTCTTAAAGGGGTGCTATTATGCTTTTTCACGTTTTCAACTTAGTCCAACCCACTCTTAGGTTAGTTCTGTAAGGTTTGCTGTTTGACATACAAAAGATCTAGAAAGTTACAAATCTCTAAGTCCACTCCAAAGGGAGATATTTCTTTTTTTTTTTAATCCCTTTTCAAAAACTACAACGAACGACTCGTTTGGACTACAAAGCATATTTTCCAGGATTTGTGATATCACAAAGATCTATGAATGGGACGAGACCTGGTTGAGCTGCACTAGAGAAGGCAGCGAGTGTTATCACTATGTCGGAGACACGCTAGCTTTCCCAAGGCAGATGAACTTAGAGTGGTTACAATCATCCGGGTTTAAATCGTGCTCAAATTGATTTGATTTTTGACGCAATATTTACACTTAAGCTCGCAGGCGGCTATGGTAAGGGACGTGACATTTCCCGACCAGGCTCCGAGTGCTGCCAATCACAACACGCACTTGCCCAGCTAACCAATCACAGCACACCTTGGCCCAGCTAACCAATCACAGCACACACTTGCCCAGCTAACCAATCACAGCGCACACTGGCCCAGCTGACCCATTCACAGCGCACACTGGCCCAGCTGACCCATTCACAGCGCACACTGGCCCAGCTGACCCATTCACAGCGCACACTGGCCCAGCTGACCAGTCACAGCACACACTGTCCCAGCTAACCAATCACAGCACCCACTGGCCCAGCTAACCGATCACAGCACACACTGTCCTAGCTAACCAATCACAACACACACTGATGGCCCCGCTAACCAATCACAGCACACACTGGCCCAGCTAACCAATCAAACACACACTGGCCCAGCCAACCAATCAAAGCACACACTGGCCCAGCCAACCAATCAAAGCACACACTGGCCCAGCCAACCAATCAAAGCACACACTGGCCCAGCCAACCAATCAAAGCACACACTGGCCCAGCCAACCAATCACAACACACACGG
>JADLZN010001943.1:0-108770 GCA_018155175.1 Sinocyclocheilus anophthalmus
TGGAAGTCATTGCATTTGGAAACAAAGATGAAGTCCTCAAGGTGAATGCATACCTTGACTCAAGGGGTCAAACAACAAAAAATTAAGTCAAGAATCTTGGTGTGATTCTGAAGTCAGACCTTAGTTTCAGTAGTCACGTCAAAGCAGTAACTAAATCAGCATTTTAAGCTTCATCCCCAGAACACACCACGCTGGCAACGCAGGCCACGGGGGGCCGGGGGGGGAAAAAAAAAAGAATTAGATGTTTTGTTTTCAGTCAAGACTTGGGAGAAACTTGTTCATGCCTTTATCAACAGAAGGGTGGACTATTGTAATGGTCTCCTCAACGGCCTTCCCAAGAAGACCATTAGACAGATGCAGCTCATCCAGAACGCTGCTGCCAGAATTCTGACTATAACCAGAAAATCTGAGCATATTACACTAGTCCTCAGGTCCTTACACTGGCTTCAAGTTATATTTAGGATTGATTTTAAAGTACTTTTTACTCGTTTATAAATCACTCAATGGCCTTGGACCTAAATACATAGCAGATAATGTTCACTGAATATAAACCTAACAGAACACTCAGATCATTAGGATAGAGTCAGTTAAAAATACCAAGGGTTCACACAAAACAAAAAAAGTCGGCTTTTAGTTATTATGCCGCCCGCAGCTGGAACCAGCTTACAGAAGAGATCAGATGTGCTAAAACAATAGTCACATTTAAATGCAGACTCAAAAAAGCATCTGTTTAGCTGTGCATCTGGAATTGAGGGAGACGGGGCGGAGGTCAATAGCCCGAAACGCAAGCCTAACACTTGCACTGTATATGTCTATGTATAAATCGTTTTTTAAATTCATTGTAAACCTCTAAAAATAATATATAAAAAGAAAATCAATTCAGAAGGGGTGTTTTTTTAAGAATTTCCTTTGCTTTATTGTTGTGATAATTTTTCTTCTTTTCTTTTATGTAAAGCACTTTGAATTACCATTGGGTGTGAAATGTGCTATACAAATAAAGAACAGTGACCTGTGTCTTTCCGTTATGAATAAAAATAAACATTAAAACACCAATGCCCCTTAGCTGTTCTAAATTCACTGTAAATCCACGGCTTCTTGGGGCTTATTGCTTTATTAAGAGGTTACAGTACATCATCTTTCTATTAATGTGAATCAATAGATGAGTGCTAAAAAGTCAAACATGGTATTGTAATTCATACCAGCAAGTGATCATTGGTCCCATCATTTCTCAGCACAAAGTTTAATTCCGTATATTTAGTAGATGTTGGCTTCCAAGGCCTGCTCAGCTTTACCGTCAAGACATACTTCACCCAGCCATGATTTCCTTTAAAAGATGGAGGCATATTTCTGAAATTAGGAAAAATTAAACTCTTTAGTTTCTGACAAGCATTACAGTGCATAATAGATATAACATTACACACCATCATATATTTATTCAGAATATATATACTTTACTACTTTTTTTCACTTGTTTATGAATTCAATATTATTAAAGCAAATATTCTAGAATAATAAGTAATTAATATTACTGACATCTGTTTTTTAGAGGATGACAATGATTTGTGGGGTAATGTTATAACTGATAGGGAACTGAAAGGAAGCAGGATGCTTCACAATTTTTTATGCTCATGCAGTCTTGCTTATTTTGACTCAAACTCGCTGGTTTGAGTTTGAGCTCCGTCAAGTTAATTCTTTGTCGTCTAATTTTTTATCTTAAAATCAATTTGATACACCATCCTTTTCAGTTCTATAACGTGTGAATATATCCCCTATCGTATTCTACAACACAAACAATCAGAGCGCCTTATCACCAGTTTTATTTTGATTTCCCGAGTCCGCCATTAGCAAATAGCCCGCTAGCATCACCAGCGTGGTTGCCGCTAATCTCGCTTACACTAATAATCTATTACACACACATTATCATTGTTTTACTCACTGTTACTTGCTTTTAATGGCGGATGTGTGTCTACCTTTGATTGCAGGTGAGGACACGTTCGAGCTGCGTTCGGTGCAGGTCGAGCTGGAGGCCGTGGAGAAGCAGATCCGGGACCTGGTGGCAAAGCAGACCCAGCTGAGAGCGCGGAGAGCCGCGCTGGAAACATCCCAGGCTGACGCTCACAAGTCCGAGGTAAGTATACAGCGCGCTGCTAACTCTCCCACCACCTCTACTACGTGTGTTTCTCTGCACAGGCCCGGTGCACACAGGACGCGATCTTCCCAGATCTCCTTCACTCCGGCGCCGGGACACCACAGACCCTGGGTGCAGCTGCAGCGGAAGACGCGAGCCAGGTCCCGGGCGGCGAAACTCTCCCACTCCGCCGCTACGGTTCTCTCGAGATCTCCACACGGAAAAACGCTCGCTCCCCTCCGCGGAGCCGGAACGCGGACGCTGTGATAATCGGAGGGGAGCCATGTCCGGGCAACGGTCAGTGCTACGGTTCGATAAGGTAAAGTGCACACCACACGGTTTCCCTGGTGCTCTGTTTTCCGATGTTTCTGCGCAGTACCGCGATCCTGGAAGGGTGCCGAGGAGACCGGAGAGGGTCGTGCTTAACGCGGGGCTAACGGACACCAAGCTGCGGCGACGGAGAGCTGAAGAGGGACTTCAGGGAGCCTGATCGAGGTGTGACGGTTGCGCCAGCGAACATCGACGCGACGCGCGTCATCGTGTCAGGACCGCTTCCCACGTAGCGACGAGGACACGAAAAGTTCAGTAGGCTTTTTTGCTTTAAATGAATGGTTATTGACATGGTGTAAAGAACAGAAACTGCTCCTTATTAATAATTGGAATATTTTCTGGGAGCGACCTAGGCTTTTTCGAGCTGATGGCCTGCACCCCATCAGAGGAGCGGACCTCATGTCGGACAACATCTCCAGGACGCTGCGGCTCCATGTGACTAGTATGTCAAATCTCAAATAACTGCCCTGATGTCTTTTGTTATACCCGCTTAAATGATATAAGTACTTGCACTGTACAATCTATAAAGAATGTGTCTGTTCCCTGAATTAGTTCAAAATATAAATTTAATGCAGGATCCAGAAAAAATCTGATCGTGATTAAACCAGGAAAATTTAAAAAATAAATGAACAAAAAACCATTTTTAAAGTTTGGGCTCCTAAACAATAGATCACTCTCACCCAAAGCAGTTATTGTAAATGAAATGATCACAGATAAAAGTTTTGATGTACTCTGCTTGACTGAAAACTGACTAAAACCTAATGATTATATTGATCTAAATGAGTCTACTCAACCCAAGCTACTGTTATAAGCATGAACCCCGTCAGACTGGCCGTGGCGGCGGTATTGCAACAATATATAGTAATATTCTCAATGTTACTCAAAAGACAGGATACAGGTTTAACTCATTCGAAATACTAATGCTTAATGTTACACTGTCAGATATGCAAAAGAAATCTATCGTATCTCTTGCTCTGGCTACTGTGTATAGACCACCAGGGCCGTATACAGATTTCCTAAAAGAATTTGCAGATTTCCTCTCAGACCTATTGGATACTGTTGATAAACTGCTAATTGTCTGAGATTTTAACATTCAAGTTGATAATACAAATGATGCACTAGGACTTGCGTTTACTGACCTAATAAACTCTTTTGGCGTCAAGCAAAAAATGTCACCGGGCCCACTCAGCGTTTTAATCATACGCTAGATTTAATTATATAGCATGGAATTGATCTTACGTTTTTGTGGTGGCTATAGATATCGTACCTCAAAGCGTTGATGTTACTGACCATTTCCTTGTATAGTGCATGCTGCATATTACTGATATTAAATATATGGCTCCGCAGTATCGTCCGTGCAAAACTATTGTTCCAGCCACCAAAGACAAATAACCTGCCTGATTTATCTCAAATACTCTGTGTACCAATAAGTACACATGAAATAGACGAAATAACTAGCAACATGGGCACTATCTTCACTAATACATTAGAAGCTGTTGCCCCCATCAAAATGAAAAAGGTTAGAGAAAAACGTACTGCGCCCTGGTACAACAGTAATACCCATTCTCTCAGAAAAAAACTCGTAGTCTTGAGTGCAAATGGAGAAAAACTAACTTGGAAGTTTTTAGAATTGCGTGGAAAAACAGTATGTCCAGCTATAGACAGGCTCTAAAAGCTGCCAGGGCCGAGCATATCCACAAACTCATAGAAAATAACCAAAACAATCCTAGGTTTTATTTAGCACAGTGGCTAGATTAAAAAATAACCAGACGCCACCCGATCTAAAAATTCCCTCACAGTTTAATAGTAATGAATATGAATTTCTTCACTGATAAAATAGAAAACATCAGAAATACAATAACAAATTTAAATTCTACAGCGTCTAGTACTTCAGCTTCATTCATCACACCCAAAGAAAAACTGCAGTGCATTACAGCTATAGGACAGGAAGAGCTAAATAAACTTATCACTGCATCTAAACCAACAACATGCCTGTTAGATCCTGTACCCACTAAATTATTAAAAGAGGTGTTACCTGTAGCAGAAGAACCGCTTCTCAATATTATTAACATCATCATTATCTCTAGGTCACGTCCCAAAACCATTCAAGCTGGCAGTCATTAAGCCTCTTAAGAAACCACAACTAGATCCTAGTGAACTGGCAAATTACGGACCCATCTCAAATCTTCCTTTTATGCCAAAAATTTTAGAAAAAGTTGTCTGTTCAATTGTGCTCCTTCCTGCAAAAAAAAAATATATCTATGAAGAATTTCAGTAAGGTTTCAGTAATGGCCCCACCATTAGCACAGAAACTGCACTTGTTAAAAATACAAATGACTTGCTTCTTGCGTCAGAACAAGGCTGCATCTCATTGCTAGTTTTAATTTATCTTAGCGCTGCGTTCGACTATAGATCATGACATACTCATAGAACGATTACAAAACTATACAGGTATCCAAGGGCAGGCTTAAGATGGTTTAGATCCTACCTGTCGATCGCTACCACTTTGTTTACTTAAATGGGGAGTTATCCTAATTATCACCAGTAAAATATGGAGTGCCCAAGGATCTGTCCTAGGTCCTCTGCTAATTTCAATATACATGTTGCCCCTTGGTAATAATATTAGAAAATACGGGAATTAGTTTCATTGTTATGCTGATGATACTCAACTATGTATCTCAACAAGACCAGATGAAACTGCTAAATTATCTAAGCTAACGGAGTGTGTTAAAAATGTAAAAGAATAGATGACCAATAATTTTCTCCTATTAAAATCGGATAAGACAGAGATATTACTTACTGGACCAAAAGACAGTACGCCGAATCTCGTGGATTACAATTGGCAACTAGACGGATGCACGGTTACTTACTCTACAGTCAAAAATCTGGGTGTTAAATTAGACAGCAACTTATCTTTCGAAAACCATATTTCATATGTTACAAAAACAGCATTCTTCCACCTTAGAAACACTGCCAAGTTACGAAACATGATACCTGTTTCTGATGCAGAAAGCTAGTTCATGCATTCATGACCTCTAGACTGGACTATTGTAGTGTACTGCTAGGTGGTTGTCCTGCATTTTCAGTAAACAAGCTACAGGTAGTCCAAATTGCAGCAGCTAGAGTCCTTACCAGGTAAGAAAATATGATTATATTACCCCAACTTTACAGTCTCTGCACTGGCAACCTATTAACTTCCGTATCAGTTACAAAATACTCTTACGTACCTATAAGGCCCTTAATGGGTTAGATCCTGCATACCTAACTAGTCTTCTACAACGCTACAATCCATCACGCTCCCTAGGTCTCAAAACTTTGGACTTTTGGTAGTACCTAGGATATCAAAGTCCACTGAAGGAGGTAGAGCTTTTTTGCATTTGCATTTGGTTCCCAAACTCTGGAATAGCATTCCTGATAACTTTTGGGGTTCAGAAACACTCTCTCTGTTTAAATCTAGATTAAAGGCACATCTCTTCAGCCAAGCATTCACATAATGTATCTCATAAAAACCTTGTACTTCAGTCATAATTTTACTGCAGTTCTAAATCTAATCAATGATACAAATATTATTCGTTAGGTTGGGTTTTTCTCCCCCCCCCCCCCCCCCCCCCACCCCCCACACCTTAGTCTTTTGTTGTGTTATAATCTTTGTTCTATGGTTGCTTTTTATTTTTGATTTTTTGAGTTTTCTCTTTAATTTTTTTTTATTCTTTCTACAAATTATAATCTGTTTTTTTTATTTACTCTATTAACATGCATGTATCGGGAAATTTATTTCTTTTCTGTTTATATTTGTTTTTATTTTTTTTTTGGTTACATTCAATAATAATTAATTTGCTGGTAGGGTGGTGAACAGCAGATACAGGTATTATGTTTGTATGTTTCTCGGTATTTTGCCACGGGATAACATCCCTGGAACTAGGATTTACACAAGCTCCAGTCTGGATCCAGAACACCTGAGAAAAGATACCAACCCCTCAGAGGACCTCAGATAATGCCAAACCTGAAACAACATACAGAACTACCACACATTTTGCTATAAGTTTGATTGCATCTTATAATAATTGCTGTTAATATTATTCAACGTCTGTTTTATTACGTCTTAAATTAATTTTTCCGTACTGCTGGTTCGTCTGGGCAGAGGAGAACTGGCCCCCCGACTGAACCTTGTTTCTCCCAAGGTTTTTTCTCCATTCTGTCACCGATGGAGGTTGGTTCCTTGCCGCTGTGTCGCCATTGGCTGCTGTTGGGGGACACTTCCATTTCCAGCGGGTTAGTCGTTGTGAACATGATTGCAAAGATATTATTAAAACTGAGCTGGATGTTGACATCACTGAATTCAATGATGATCTGTCTTTAACTGAAAAATGAGTGTTACTATTGTCATTTTGCATTATTGAAACACAATATTCCTAATTAATGCTGTTCAGTTGCTTTGTCAAAATCTGTATTGTTAAAAGCGCTATATAAATAAAGGTGGCTCGACTTAGTCCTTTATATATTGTGTTCATGGGCTGGAATTACACCGCCGAGTATTAATGCATGGCAATATTTCACATACGGGAACAACCACAACTGAAGATGAAAGGCACATTTGTAGTATCACTCACTGCTGAGGCAGCTGAAATCTGAACGGAAAAACATGACTTCATGGAATATCCTGGTCCAATGCTTGAGGAACAATAAGGCATGTTAATATGGGTTACAATAGAGTTTTTCAAAAAGCATATGTAGTTTACTATCAGCAAACAATCGTGGGCAGTCTCGGTACTGGCCGGGATTGTAGGTGGGGGCAGTGAATGACCAGCGCTCTCTTCCACCCTCAATACCAGGACTAAGGCTGTCACCTGCTCCGTGTGTGTGTGTGTGTGTGTGTGTGTGTGTGTGTGTGTGTGTTCACTACTCACTGCTGTGTGTGTGCACTTGGATGGGTTAAATGCAGAGCGCAAATTCCGAGTATGGGACACCTCACCTGGCCACAGGTCACTTTTACTTTCACTTTCACGTCACTTTCAACAATCATTTCAGGTTTCATGTAAGTTATAAAAAGTTTCATGTAATTTATTTGGTGCATATATGAAACCCATTTACTTACAATTTTCTCCATTTACAAGAGTTGTATTCTTTTCACTTTCTCCTGTAGACATTACAGCAAGAAATAAAAGTATTACACAATTGTGAATAATAATTTGAGTTTTCTATATCGTGCAACCTCACCTTTCTTCGAGCTCTCTTGAATGAAGTATTGCTTTAGTTTGAAGTATCTCTCATGGTCGCTATAGGTTGTTTCGTCGTCACCTGAGCCTTCAGTCCAGTGCACATTTGCATCCCCCGTCAACTTCACAAAAAAACTGTCCACCTTTATTTCTTTGGTTACTTCCAAAACAACTCGCCCCTCCACAAAATCCCCATTAGTTAAAGTATTGCTTTCATTAATCGGGTCGTAGTGAAGACTGAGCTCTTTGATGGATCTGGACATTTTATTTTATACTTATGTAGCCTACACTAGACATGCAAACACAGCGCTGCTCGCAAGCAGAATGACATTCATGTGAAAGAAAAAACGGGCTGAGGGCGTGACTGGAGATTGCGAAACACTGGCTATTCCACAGGGTTTAGTAAAGTTCAGTTAATGGTTTAGCCTTTGTTCCTGATATTGCTGTTGCATGGTGTGTCAAGTCGACGACATCATTTCCTGTTTTAAAAAAATACTACAACAACAATAATTTACTGTAGCCTACCGTTAACACATTCGCTCTGCACACGTATGTTTACAAATTGTTATTTTTATAATTAATAACAGTTATAACTAACATGGTAGTGAAATATTAAAATTCTATAAAAAGCACCAATTCATTTCTGTAAATCTACTATAAGCAACATTACATATTATTCAATTATATTGTTTACTTTGAACGTAATAAAAGAATGTTTTCAAAATCATGTATTCAAAATAGTTTTATGCACACTATTAACACAAAAAACTTGTATCTTGTAGGCCTACTTTAACCTCAGGAGGATGGTGATCATGTATGATTCAAAATAAATTAACTTTTTTTTAAATCACTGATCTCTAATAGATGTTTATTAATTCATTGTAAATATATGTTTGAACATGTTTACATTTTCTTGTTAGTGATATTTTTATTTTATTCATTAATTTATTATTGTTGTTATTATTATTATTTTTTTTATTATTTCCTTTTTGTTTGTTTTTTTTCTGAATTTTTAGCTGTTGCTAATTTCAGAAGCTCAAGGGTGTCCGGTTAACACTTCACACGTATTCTTAGCAGTGTCGCATTTGCTATATTTTGCATTTTGTTTCCTTTTTCTGTTGCTGTAACGGGCTGACAAGACTTAGACAGTGGATCCATCTGCAGGCGTTATATTACGATACTGTAAACAGGCGGTCAAAACATGTAAACCGGTATTGGCGGGCAAACACAAGAATAGTCCTAGGGCTAGCGTATGTTGACGATCGGCAGACAGAATCACAGGGCGAGACGAGAGGGAAAAATCAAGGAAAACAGGCAAAGATCCACAAGGCAAGGCAAGGCAAGGCACGGAGACTCGGAAAGGGGTACAGGCAAAACAATACTCAGCAGAGAAATGTGGATAGAGTGGGTGTTATATAGTGAGTGAGGTGATTCGAAACAGCTGTGTGCAATCAGTGCAGTGTGCAAATCCTGCAAAGAATGATGGGATATGTAGTCCGGGGTGCTAGGCAACAGTTTGTGTAGTGCGAGAGTCAGTGTAATGGAAGGGTGACCTCTGGTGGCAAGTGGATGGAAGTTCATGGACCGGATTTGTGACAGAGCCCCCCCCAAGGAGCGGCTTCCAAACGCTCAAAACCCTTTACGATTCCGGAAGGCGGTGGAGTGGAGGCGGAACAGGGGGAGGGACTGAGGGCCAGGTCCAAGGATAGGAAAGACCAGGGACTGAAGCAGAGCCGGCAGAGCTGAGGACCACCACAGCAAAGCAGACGGGACCGAAGATCTCCACGGCGGAGCAGAGGACCACCACGGTGGAGCAGAGGACCATCAGAGCCAGACAGTAGACCACCACGGGGGGGCAGAGGACCACCACGGCAGAGCAGAGGACCACCACGGCAGAGTAGAGGACCACCACGGCCAGACAGTAGACAACCACGGCGGAGCAGAGAACCACCACGGCGAGCAGAGGACCACACGTCAGAGCAGAGGACCACCAGAACCAGACAGTAAACCACCACGGCGGGGCAGAGAACCACCACAGCGGAGCAGAAGACCACCACAGCAGAGCAGAAGACCACCACGGCAGAGCAGAAAACCACCAGAACCAGACAGTAGACCACCACTGCGGGGCAGAGGACCACCACGGCGGAGCAGTAGACCACCACGGCAGAGCAGAGGGCGCAGGAAACCCTCTTGGTGAACCACACTGATCAGGAGACCATGGCGAAGACTGTAACAACGAGAGAGCAGAGACAAACAACACAGACAGAACATTGGGGTTGAAAGACAAGACTGAGCGTTCAGGGGCAGCCACCCTGGCTGGGTCGGGACAACACAAAAATTCACAAACGGCCTCCCCCCCCCTCCCTACCGTGACAGGACAGATGAGGATCCCAACGGCCTCCATCACCCGTGACGGACAGACAAAGGTTCCCAACGACCTCCTTGCCGAAAAACATACCAGTCAGATCGTTCCCTGACGCCCTCCGTGCCGGAACAAACAGACAGAGAGTTCTAGGCGGCCTCCTTGGCCGGGACAGACAGACTAGAAGTTCATTGAAGCCCCTCTTGGCCGGAACAGGATGAGTCAGTAATTCCATAGACTGCCTCCTTGCCATGAAAAAAGGGAAAAAAACAGGACTGGCAGAGAGTTCATAGATGGCCTCCTTTGCCGGAACAGAACAGGACGAGAGTTCATTGACGCCTCCTAGGCCGTAACACGGACGAGCAGAGTGGTTCATAGACGGCCTCCATAGCTGTGACAGGACAAACAGGAAGTTCACAGTTGGGTACTACTGACACCTCTGGAGGTTCTGCAGCGGGTGCCGCCAACTCTGGAGGTTTTACAGTAGTGCCCTCAGGATACAGGGATAGTTCGGCAAAGGTTTCTTCGACCCTTACATGACAGGTCGAATGTGCGTTTCTAGGCGCCGCCACCACGCAAGGAGCTGAAGCGAGCCCCGCCGCTTCGGAAGGTTCTGCAGCACGCGCCGCCACCTCTGGAGAAACTGCAGCAGGCGCCATTGCTTCGGGGAACACAGCAGCGTGCACCACCACCTCAGGAGAGACTGTAGATTCAGCCACCGACTCTGCAGACCTGATGGTGCTGCCACCTCTGGGAGTTCTGTGGAGGCGTACGCAGCCCAAACACAACTAAAGGCGATCCCCATCAGGGGAAACATTTCAGACAGGGGAATTAGTTCATGAACGGAAGGGTTAGAGTGATTGGGTTTGGGGATACCAGCTGTGCGTTCAGACACCAGTGGTGTATCCCTCACACTGGATACCAGACTGGTATACCGAAGGACTGACCTTGAGAATCTGGATTTGACAGACAGGACGTGACATGACTCTGGGTGATCAGCTGTGATGCAACATACTTCTGGATAATAACTGAAGGCGTGCCGTGACTCTGGAACGACGTTGAGACGTGACTAGACTCTGGCTGAACAGCTGAGACTTGTGAAACTCTAGAAATCATGTGACTGACGTGACTCTGGATGATATCTGTGTACCGTGACGTATCGCCCGGATGATCACTGTGACGTGACGACTCCTGGAGTCAGCGTGTTACGTGACGGTGACTTCCGGATGATCATCGTGACTTGACTAGACTCATGACAATCAGTTGTGACTGGACCAGACTCATGATGATAACCTGTGACTCGATTTGACTCATGACGATCACAGTGCCTATACTTGCCTCATGAAGAGTAGCTGTGACTTGATTGACTCGGAAGATTATCTGTGACTTTGACTTGACTCAGGCATATTAGCTGGACTTGACTTGACTCATGAAGATTAGCTGTGACTAGACTTGACTCATGAAGTTCTGTTGTGACTTGACTTGACTCAGGAAGATCCATTGTGATTTGACTTGACTCAGGAAGATTAGCTGTGAATTGACTTGACTCATGACGATCAACCGTGACCTGACATGACTTATGAAGATTAGCTGTGACTTGACTTGACTTGACTCGGGAAGATTAGCGGTGACTAGACTTGACTCATGAAGATCAACTGCGACTTGACTTGACTCATGAAGATCAACTGTGACTTGAATTGACTCTCATCAAACTGTGCCTAGACCAGACTCTGATGAGCACCGTGATTTGACTTGACTCAGGAAGATCAGCTGTGTCTTGACTGAACTCAGGAAGAACAACTGTGACTAGACTTGACTCATGACGATCATTTGTGACTTGACTAGACTCATGAATATCAGCTGTGACTAAACTTGACTTATGATGATGAACTGGAACCTGACCGGACTCATGACGATCAGCTGTGACTTGACGGCGCTCAAGATGGGCAGCTGTGACATGACGGGGTGCCGTTGTGTCCGCCATTTTGTGATCAGGCTCCGCTGTCGCCACCATTTTGTGAGCGTACTATGGTACAGCCGCCATTTCAGTCACAGACACTATGTCGCGTTCCTCCTCCGCGTCACCCACAGTAAACAAAGAGCCAACAGACAACAAAGCATAATCCATCAGGTCCCTTAAACTACAGTTAAGTTCCTCTCCAGGTAACCAAGATTTCGTTGGGTTCATTGAGTCCAAAACGGAACAATCTTTAAACAAAATCTCATCATACAGTGGAACCAGATAAGATAGAACACAGAACCGGTGAACATACTCCTCAAAAGAAAGGCCTCCTTGCCGAAGATGTAATAACTGGGTGACTGGGTCCATACCTGGCCAGAGTCCTCTGGAAAAGCCGCTGGATCCTTGTTGGGCTGAGTATTCTGTAACGGGGCTGACAAGACGTGAGACATGTGGATCCATCTGCAGGCTTTATTTAAGAGATGTGGTAAAAACAGGCAGGGTCAAAACACTGGCAAACAGGTATATGGCGGGCAAAACACAAGAACAATCCTAGGGCTAGCGAAGGTCAACGAACAACAAACAGAATCAAAAGGGCGAGACTAAACGGATAAATCCAGGAAAACAGGCAAAGAACAGAAACCACAAAAACAGGCAAGGCAAGGCAAAACAGAAAACACGGAGACTCGGAAAGGGGTAAAGGCTAAACAATACTCAGCAGAGAAAAGTGGATTAGAGTGGGTGTTATATAGTGAGTGAAGTGATTAGAAACAGCTGTGTGCAATCAGTGCTGTGTGCAATCGGTGCAATGGATGATGGTATATGTAGTCCGGGATGATATGCAACATTTTGTGTAGTGCGAGAGTCAATGAAATGGAAAGGGTGAACTCTGGTGGTGAATAAACAGAAGTCCATGGACTGAATTTGTGACAGTTGCATTGTTATCCTTAGCATGCTATTTTAAATAACTGTGTCATGAAAAACTTAATTTATCAGCTAAGCTGGTTGGCTGGTTTTAGTTGGTCATACATAGCTGGTCAGACTCCACAGGCTGGTTTTAGAGGGGGTTTCATAAGACTGCATTTCCATAAATGGAGACCTATGGTGACAGAAACCAGAAATTACACTCAGTACAATCAGTTACAGCCTAACAAGGCTTGAACTCTGATGGAAAATGATCTAGCAGACCTGTAGAACGAAATAATAAGCTGGTTAGCTGGTCATAGCTTAGCAATTAATAGATTGAGGAATACTAAGAAAGTTGATGTCTAACTTAAATAAATGAAGGAGGGAGAGGGTAGAGAATGATGTCCCGGGTCGCTAAAGACCAGAGGTATGCATTTAAGGGTTAAGTTTAAAGTCAATCCATAACTGAGATTTAAATTTGAGTTTAAAGTTATGGTGCAACAGGATTAAAGTTAATCTTAAATATAACTTAAATCTGATCAAAATGATGGGTTAAAAATGTAAACCTGCTTATTTTTAAAGGTTTGAAGTTTGGTGCAACAGAATTATTAGATAAACCTTGATTTAATCTAGATTTAAAATTAATCATTGCAAACCATTCAGCTATAATCTGAAGAAGAAAAATGCACATTATGCCTAATATCTGAAGTGAGCAAGCAGCAATAGGCTTAATGATCATTTAAAATATAATTTGAAGTGTTTCTTTCACAAAATGAGTATTGTGTATATATATATATATATATATTATACAGTATATAGATATATGCGTAGATTATATAGCTATAAAATACAGGCTATTCAATTTTTCTCTTTCAGGCACTCATGTCACTTCCATTTCTTTCAGGATAAATGAATGAATTCATGTGTTGTAAATCAGTCTGTAGGCCAATAGCGCATATAGCCCCTAAATTTAGCGATCAACTATACATATTATAAACTTAATATTTAACATACAACATTTTTTTTCTATTAAATTATTTTTGTCTTTGTTGCTCTTAGTTATAAAGGATGGTAGCACCGCATTTTTGAATGATTGTATTTATGAGTTTGTCTGCATCCATATTGCATGTTTCCTCTCACTTGCAAAGTATGCTTGCAGTAATTTCTTCGAGTTCATTCAATGCAGTTCTTTCTGCGTTTCCGCTCACATTTTAAATCTTTTTCATTGAGGTTCCAAATAATGTCTCATTGGCTTAGATATAACACCTAGAAGCATATAGCTATTCTTATGCACACATGCAGAGGTGGACAAAGTACTCAACTCCATTACTTTAGTGAAAGTACAGATACTGCTGGTCACATATTACTCCATTACAATAAATTTGCAAAAGACAGATATTTACTTAAGTAAAAGTACAGAAGTAATTGCTTTTAGAAGTACTTAAGTAGAAAAAGTAAATTTACTTTTTTATGTCAATGTACTGTTTTATTGTTGTACATAATACTTGCAATTTTTCTGAAGCAACTTAGAATACATTACACTGCTGAATACACTGACTAGCTTGTATAATCTTTGGAATAAAGAGCTTTTAGTATGTTAAAAACTATGGGGGAAAAAATTCACCCTACCCCACCCCCACAAAAGCAGGATGGTAGGGATCTCACACAGCTCTGACAGTGTGTGTGTGCACACATCTATGTGTAACCGTTTGTCCACATTTGAACAGAGTGGACATTGAAATCCTGTAAATACAGAGTGATAAGGAAGAAAAAAAAATCAAACCTGCTTTAAAACCCAGCAACACAACTGTAGCTGTACAACTTTACAACAGCAACACTGCTTTAACAAAAAAGCAAAACAGCAAGACCTATTTGACATCAAAAAAAAAATTTTTAAGTGCTGTCTAATCGCTCTCGTGGTACTTTGATGTCACACACAGAACAGTCTATGCAGTGCTGCTTCAAGTCCAACACCTATTTGTTTTATTAGTAATGCTTAACAGTTCCTCTGTGCTTTATAATTGTAATATTTTCACTTACACATTTACAAAATCAACAATATTGTGTCTAACTATATACAATATAATATAACAAGCAGTGATTACTGATAACTGTCCTGAAAAAAAAGAGAATTTACATGTTTAGAGAAAAAAAAAATCACCCAAATGACTTTCAAAGCTGCGACATAGTAAAGACGTTTACTTCGGAGCTTGATATATAGTCATTACTGTGTTTCCTTGTTATATCTGTGGTTTTCCGGTGTTAATTACT
Organism: Sinocyclocheilus anophthalmus; assembly: GCA_018155175.1. Taxonomy (NCBI): domain Eukaryota; kingdom Metazoa; phylum Chordata; class Actinopteri; order Cypriniformes; family Cyprinidae; genus Sinocyclocheilus; species Sinocyclocheilus anophthalmus. Next base: position 15,174 of record JADLZN010001943.1, read on the forward strand.
GTGTTATTAATGTGTTATCCTGCGTTAGTCCTGTGCTATCCTGTGTTATTAGCTATTACGGTGTCATTACTGTGTATTAATGGGTTTTCCTGTTTTATTTCTGTGTTATTCCTGTGTTATTTCTTTTTTATTACTGTGTTATTTCTGTTATTACCGTGTTATTCCTGTTATTATTGTGTTACTAATGTGTTATTACTGTGTTATTCCTGTGTTATTACTGTGTTGTTCCTGTGTTATTTCTCTGTTATTACTGATTTATTACTGTGTTGTTCCTGTGCTATTCCAGTGTTATTACTACGTTATTACTGTTATGTCTGTGTTATTCCTCTTATTACTGTGTTATTACTTTGTTATTCCTGTGTTATTATTGTGTTGTTCCTGTGTTAATGCGTTATTTCTGTTATTACTGTGTTATTACTGTGTTATTACTGTGTCATTACTGTGTTATTATCGTGTTATTACTGTGTTATTAATGTGTAATTATTATGTTATTGTGTTATTACTGTGTTATTAATGTGTTATTACTGTGTTAATACTGCGTTATTACTGTGTTATTACTGTGTTATTACTGTGTTATTACTGAATTATTACTGAGTTATTCCTGTGTTGTTCCTGGGTATAACTGTGTTTTTACAGTGTTATTACATTTCTTACTGTGTATTCTGCGTTATTAACTGTGTTTAATTACTTTTTATTAAAGTGTTTTACCATTTTTTCCTTATGTATTACTGTTTTATTACTCGTGTTATTACTGGGGGCTTATTACGCTATTAATGGTTTATTACTGTGTTTACTGCTTTATTACTGGGTTATTACTTTGTTATTAATAGTTTACCATGTTTCCTGTGTTGTTACTTTGTTATTACTGTGTTATTCCTATGTTATTACTGTGTTATTACTGTGTTATTAATGAACTATTTCTGTGTTATTACAGTGTTATTAATGTGTTATTACTTTGTTATTAATGTGTTATTACTGTGTTATTTCTGTTATAACTTTGTTATTTCTTTTTTATTCCTGTGTTATTCCGTGTTATACTACTTTATAAATGTTCTGTCCTGTGTTTATTTCTGTTATTACTGTGTTATTACTTTGTTATTACTGTGTTATTACTGTGTTATTTCTCTGTTATTACTGTTTTATTACTGTGTTATTCATGTGTTATTACTGAGTAATTCCTGTGTTATAACTGTTTTATGTGTTGTGTTATTCCTGTGTTAATGCGTTATTACTCTGTTATTACTGTGTTATTACTGTGTAATTACTGTGTTAATCCTGTGTTACTCGTGTGTTATTCCTGTGTTTCTTAATGTTTACCTTCATTGTGTTATTATTGTGGTATTAACTGTGTTTCCTGTTTATTATGCGTTATTACTGTGTTTTTCCTGTGTATTCCTGTGTTTTACTGTGTGTTCATACTGGCGTTCCTTTACTGTTGTTTTTACTGTGATTCTACTGCGCGTTATACGTTTTTACTTTGTTATTCCTTTTTGACTCGTTTAGTTTCCTGAGTTATTACTGTTATTACTGTGTTATTTCTTTGTTATTACTGCGTTATTACTGTGTTTTTCCTGTTATTAATGTGTTATTCCTGTTTTATTACTGTAGGTTTCCTGTGTTATTACTGTTATTACTGCGTTATTACTTTTATTTCTGTTATTACTGTGTTATTACTTTGCTATTCCTGTATTATTAATGCGTTATTTCTGTTATTACTGTGTTATTACTGAGTTATTCCTGTGTTATTACTGTTTTATTAATGTGTTATTACTTTGTTATTCCTGTGTTATTTTTGTGTTATTACTGTGTTATTACTGTGATAATACTGTGTTATTTCTGTTATTACTGAGTTATTACTGTGTTATTAATGTTATTGCTGTGTTATTCCTGTGTTTATTACTTTGTTATTACTGTGTTATTCTGTGTTATTACTTTGTTATTCCTGTTATTCCTGTGTTATTACTGTGTTAATACTGCGTTAGTCCTGGGGTTGTTTTTACTTTGTTACTACTGTGTTATTCCTGTGTTATTAATTTGTTATTACTGAGTTATTCCTGTGTCATTTCTGTTATTACTGTGTTATTACTTTGTTATTATAATATACTGCCTAATAAAAAAATTACTGTGTTATTACTGCGTTATTACTTTGTTATTCCTGTTTTATTACTGTGTTATTTCTGTGTTATTACTGTTTTATTCCTGTGTTATTACTGAATTATTTGTTTTATTACTGTGTTATTACGGTGTTATTTATGTGTTATTACTTTGTTATTGCTGTGTTATTACTGTGTTGTTACTGTGTTATTACTGTGTTATTGCTGTTATTACTGTGTTATTACTGTGTTTTTCCTGTGTTATTTCTGTTATTACTGGGTTATTCCTGTGTTATTACTGTGTTATTCCTGTGTTTATTACTGAGTTAATGTGTTATTCCTGTTTTATTACTGCGTTATTACTGTTATTTTTGTGTTATTACCTTGTTTTTACTGAATTATTACTGCATTATTGCTGTTATTACTGTGTTATTCCTGAGTTAATTCTGTTATTACTGTGTTATTAATGTGTTATTCCTGTTTTATTACTTTGTTATTCCTGTGTTATTTCTGTTATTAATGTGTTACTTTGTTATTCCTGTGTTATTACTGTGTTTATTCCTGTGTTATTACTACGTTATTACTTTAATTACTGCGGTATTCCTCGTGTTCTGTGTTCTTATGTGTTAATTACTGCGTTCTTACTGTTTATTACTGTGTTATTACTTGTTATTAATGTTTAATTACAGTGTTATTTCTGTTATTACTGTGTTATTAATTTGTTATTACTGTGTTATTACTGTGTTTTTCTTGTGTTATTAATGTGTTATTCCTTTGTTATTACTGTTATTACTGCGTTATTCCTGTGTTACGTTGTTATTCCTGTGTTATTTCCATTTTATTACTGAATTATTACTGTGCTATTACTGTTATTACTGCGTTATTACTTTTATTTCTGTTATTACTGTGTTATTAATTTGTTATTACTGTGTTATTACTGTGTTATTAATGTGTCATTACTGTGTTATTATTGTGTTATTAATGTTTTATTCCTGTGTTTATTACTGTGTTATTACTTTGTTATTACTTTGTTATTAATGTGTTATTACTGTGTTATTCCTGTGTTATTACTTTGTTATTAATGTGTTATTGCTGTGTTATTAATGTGTTATGCCTGTGTTATTACTGTGTTTGTTACTGTGTTATTACTGTGTTATTACTGTGTTATTTCTGTGTTATTTCTGTGTTATTACTGAGTTATTTCTGTTATTCTTGTTTTATTACTGTGTTATTCCTGTGTTTATTAGTGTGTTATTCCTGTGTTATTACTGTTTTATTCCTGAGTTATTACTGAGTTATTCCTGTGTTAATCCTGTATTATTCCTGTGTTATTAATGCATTATTACTGAATTATTACTGTTTTACTGTTAGTACTGTGTTATTAATGTGTTATTCCTGTGTTTATTACTGAGTTAATGTGTTATTCCTGTTTTATTACTGCGTTTTTTCAGTGTTATTACTGTGTTTATTACTGTGTTATTACTGGGTTAATCCTGTGTGATTTCTGTGTTATTACAGCTTTATTATTGTGTTATTAATGTGTTATTCCTGTTTTATTATTTTGTTATTACTGCGTTATTCCGGTGTTACGTTGTTATTCCTGTGTTATTTCCATTTTATTACTGAATTATTACTGTGTTATTACTGTTATTACTGTGTTATTAATGTGTTATTACAGTGTTATTGCTGTGTTATTGCTGTGTTTATTACTTTCTTACTTTGTTATTAATGTGTTATTACAGTGTTATTTCTGTGTTATTGCTGTGTTATTAATGTGTTATTCCTGATGTTATTACTGTGCTATTAATGTGTTATTACTGCGTTATTACTGCGTTATTACAGTTATTACTGAGTTATTACTGTGTTGTTCCTGTGTTATTAATGTGTTATTACGCATTATTACTGTTTGTGTTCCTGGTGCTATTTACCAGTTGTTTATTACTACGTATTACTGTTTATGTCGCTGTGTATTCCCCTTATTACTGTGTTATTACTTGTTGTTATTCCTGTGTTTATTTTTGTGTTGTATCCTCGTGTTATTATGTGTTATTCTGTATTATGTGTTATTACGAAATTCCTGTGTTATAACTGTTTTATGTGTTGTGTTATTCCTGTGTTAATGCGTTATTACTCTGTTATTACTGTGGTATTACTGTGTTATTCCTTGTCATATCTGTGTTATTACTGTGTTTATTAATTTAATTAGTGTGTTATTATTGGGTTATTACTGTGTGATTATGTTTATTACTGCGTTATTACGGGGTCTTCCTAGAGCGTTATTACTTTGTTATTCCTGTGTTATTACTGCGTTCTTACTGTGTTATTACTGCTTTATTCCTGTGTTATTACTGTGTTATTCCTGTGTTATTACAGTGTTAATACTGTGTTATTAATGTGTTATTACTTTGTTATTCCTGATGTTATAACTGCGTTATTACTGTGTTGTTTCTGTGTTATTACTGTGTTATTACAGTGTTAATCCTGTGTTATTAATGTGTTATTACTGTGTTATTCCTGTGTTATTACTGTGTTATTATTGTGTTATTACTGTGTTATTAATGTGTCATTACTGTGTTATTATTGTGTTATTTCAGTGTTATTACTGTGTTAATGTGTTATTCCTGTGTTATTAATGTGTTATTACTGTGTTATTTCTGTTATAACTTTGTTATTTCTTTTTTATTCCTGTGTTATTACTGTGTTATTCCTGTGTTATTCCTGCGTTATTACTGTGTTATTAATGTGTTATTACTGTTTTATTCCTGTGTTATTGCTGTGTTATTATTGTGTTATTAATGTTTTATTCCTGTGTTTATTACTGTGTTATTAATGTGTTATTACAGTGTTATTCCTATGTTATTACTCTGTTATTACTTTGTTATTACTTTGTTATTAATGTGTTATTACAGTGTTATTAATGTGTTATTACTTTGTTATACCTGTGTTATTACAGTGTTATTACTGAGTTATTCCTGCATTATAAATGTGTTATTTCTGTGTTATTACTGCTTTCTCCTTGTTACTTGTTATTCCTGGTTATTTCCATTTGTTATTATGAATTATTACTGTGGTTATTACGTATTACTGTGTTATTACTGCGTTATTACTGCGATGTTCCTGTGTTATTACTGTGTTATTACTGCGTTATTACGGTGTTATTAATGTGTTATTACAGTGTTATTCCTATGTATTACTGTGTTATGTCTGTGTTATTACTGTGTTTATTACTGTGTTATTCCTGTTTTATTTCTGTGTTATTCCTGTGTTATTTCTTTTATTCCTGTGTTATTACAGTGTTAATACTATGTTATTAATGTGTTATTACTTTGTTATTAATGTGTTATGGGAAACATGTGTTATCCTGATGTTAGAACGCTATTCCTGTGTTATTCCTGTTTTATTATTGTGTTATTCCTGTGTTATTACTTTGTATTACTGTTTTATTACTGTTATAATGTGTTATTACTCTGTTATTATTGTATTATTACTGTGTTATTACTGCGTTATTACTGTGTTATTTCTGTGGTATTCCTGTGCTATCACTGCATTATTACAGTGTTATTACTATGTTATTAATGTGTTAATACTGTGTTATTCCTGTTATCTTTCATTGTATTTCCTATGTATTACTGTGTTATTACTGCGTTATCTAATGTGTTTATTACTTGCGTATTACTGGGTATTAATGTGTTATTAACTTTGTTATTAATGTGTTCGAGTTACCATTGTATTCCTGTGTCATTACTGTGTTATTCACTGTGTTATTAAATATGTGTTTTTTACTGGCTTTAGTCCAGCTATTAATTGTTATTACTGTTTTTATTCAGCATTATTACTGTGTTTATTAGTGTTATACGTGTGTTCCTATCGATTACTGTGATATTACTGACTGCGTTATTACGTGTTATGACTTTGTTATTAATATGTTATTTCCTGTCTTGCCTGTGTCAGTTACTTTGGTTATTACTGGTGTACGTTTTATCCTAGGTTATTAATGATTTTTTACTTTGTTATTCCGTGTTATTCCCTGTATTCCTATGTTATTACTGTGTTTAATTACCATGTTATTACGTTTTTAATGTGTTTATTTACTGATGCTTTATTACTTACTGCTTCTTACAGTTATTAACTGTTTATTACGCTTATTACTGTGTTTGTTCCTTTTTTGTTCTATTATTCACGGCATTAGTACTGTGTTGTTCTGTGCTATTCCCTGGTCTTCCTAAGTTATTCCTGTTATGTCTGTTTATTCCTCTTTTACTGTGTCTTATTCTTTTATCCTGTGTTATTATTGTGTTTTCCGGTTTTAATTAATGTTTATTCTGTATTACTCTGTTATTACTGTGTTATTACTGTGTCATGTTTGTGTTATTACTGTGTTATTAATGTGTCATGTTTGTGTTATTACTGTGTTATTAATGTGTAATTATTGTGTTATTATTGTGTTATTACTGTGTTATCACTGTGTTATTACTGTCCTGCTGTTAATTCCCTGTTTTAGACTGTGTTATTCCTGGCTTATTACTGCGTTAATGTCCGTTGGTGTTGTGTCCTGTGTTATTCTGTGTTATTACTGCTCAGTTTTTTCCCTCTGTTATGCCTGGTTATTAGGTGTGAATACTAATAACTACGTTCCCTTACTGTGTTATTACTGTGTTATTACTGCGTTATTACTGTGTTATTACTGCATTATTCCTGTGTTATTATTGTGTTATTACTGCGTTATTCCTGTGTTACGTTGTTATTCCTGTGTTATTTCCATTTTATTACTGAATTATTACTGTGTTATTAATGTGTTAATGCCTGTGTTATTAATGTGTTATTACAGTGTTATTTCGGTGTTATTGCTGTGTTATTAATTTGTTATTACGTGTCATTCCTGTGTATTACATGTTATTACTGCGTTATTACTAGTTGTTATTACTGTGTTTATTCCTGTGTTATTACTACGTTATTACTTTGTTATTAATGTGTTATTACAGTGTTATTAATGTGTTATTACTTTGTTATTACTGAGTTATTACTGTGTTATTACTGTGTTATTACTGTGTTATTACTGCGTTATTCTTGTGTTATTACTGTGTTATTACTACGTTATTACATGTTATTACTGAATTATTACTGTGTTATTACTTTGTTATTACTGTGTTATTTCTGTGTTATTAATGTGTTAATTCTGAGTTATTCCTGTGTTATTACTGTTATTACTGTGTTATTAATGTGTTATTACTTTTTTATTCCTGTGTTATTACTGCGTTATTAAAGTGTTATTACTGCGTTTTATTACTGCGTTATTACGTGTTATTACTGTGTTATTAATGTGTTATTAATGAGTTAATCCTGTGTTCTTACTGTGTATTTCCTGTGGTATGTCAGTGTTATTACTGTGTTATTTACTTGTTTTATTCCTTTGTTATTCCTGTGTTATCCCTGTGTTTATATGTGTTATGATGGTTCTTACTTTGCGTTATGTTTCCTTTTTACTGTTTATTACTGATATCCCGTTTATAACTGTGTTTATTTATGTGTTTATAATGGTATTTCCTGTGTTAATGCTTATTACTGATGATGACTGTGTTATTACTGTGTTATTACTGTGTTATTAATGTTTTATTACTTTGTTATTACTGTGTTTTTCCTGTGTTATTACTGCGTTTTTCCTGTGTTATTTCTGTTATTACTAAGTTATTCCTGTGTTATTTCTGTGTTATCACTGTGTTATTACTGTGTTATTCCTGAGTAATTTCAATTATTACTGTGTTATTACTGTGTTATTCATTTGTTATATCTGTGTTATTACTGTGTTATTAAAGTGTTATTACAAACATGTTATTTCTATGAAATTATGTTGTCTTTGCTATTCTGTTACTAATAAAATAGTTTTTTTCACTGTTTATCCTATTTTGGCACAATCCCTAAACTGAACTTGAGTAGTTTTACTAAGGGCACCCATTACTATGAATTTGATATGGTAATTAATACTGAGACACTAATTTGGGCAAAAAGCACTAATGGCTTGTTTAAGACTTGAATCTTAAAGCTGAGGACTTGCAGCTCGACTTGGACTTGTCTGTCTTGACTCGGGACTTGACTTGGACTTGTCTGTCTTGACTCGGGACTTGACTCGAGACTTGAATGCAAAGACTCGAGACTTACTTGTGACTTGCAAAACAATGACTTGGTCCCACCTCTGCTATTGCATATAGTAATGTGACTGTATTAGTGTTTTTTTTTTTTGGACCATAACAAGCAGATTAAAAGTTAAACATATGAGTCAATACACGTGGATCCCAATTTATTTGCTATTCCCCTTACCTAAAAAAACATAAAAATGCTAAAGCTTCCAAAGTTACGTTAACACTCATTAGTTTCCTCAGAAAACAACACTTGATCAAGATACTTATAACCATGAGAAATGCTTTCTGGATGTCACAAAAAATATCAATACTCATTTGTCGCAAAAAAATCGAAGTTCTCTTTGCCTTGTCAAACGGCGAATAAGAAGACCCCTGTTTTAAACCTCTATATCCATATGTGTATTATTTGTGTGTGTATATAAAGAGTTTATATAATTATGTACCATTCTAAACGTAATCTTTGCCGTAGATTTTTTTTAAAGACTTACATTTAGTATGTATTCACTTTTAAATGGATCCAAAAGTGCGTAGACATTAATAATGTTACAAAAAAATCTATTTGAAAAATCCTGTTCTTTTGATTCTCTTTACAGAATTCTGAAGAAAAAAAAGTGTCATGGTTTCCACAAAAATATTCCACAGCAAAACTGAAAATTATCTCTGATGGACACTAGAGTGATGGCACTTGGGGGGGGGGGGAAGATTCACAATAATAATAATAATTCACATTATATATGTCTGTTTTTACGGTATTTTTATCAGATATTGCAGCTTTTGTAAGCATAAGGGACTTCTTTGAAAAACATAAAAAAATTCTTACTGACCCCAAACTTTTGAATGGTAGTGTATGTGATATACACAAGTTTAGTTTATGACCAAGTCAAAAGTCTAACGTAGTTTTTGCTCCTGGTTCCCAGGAAACTGTTGTGTGTAGTATTTGTTCTTCTACATGAATTGCATCCTTGCCCAGAGCAAAGAGAGACAGCTCCGGTCCTGAGCAGTCTGTATTAAGATTAATGAACAGTTTGGCCTTTTTAGTCCTCTTCATGGAATCAATTAATGTAATACTCACCGAGCCAATGGGGAACAAACACCCACACACATACTATGATTTGCCAGAGGGTGCACGCTAAATGTCCAAGCAGTAGTCAATGCAGAGAAATTAGCTATTGATTGTGTATAGTTCTGTAATAGGTTACCTATGGGTTTGCTCTTTTAGAAAATTCCAATATTCCTCTCCCTGGGAATAAAGGCATAATAACTTTGTCTAGCCTTGACTATGAGTGTGAAGGCAGAAGTGAGTCGGCTTTTCAGGGTCAAACTCTAATTAGTATAAAGGTCAAATTGGAAATAAACATGGTGCTAAAAAATAATGATGAACTTGGCATCAGAAGCAAAGTTCATTAAGAGCTGTGAGGGAATGGTACTTCTGTATTGGCTTTTCCATGAATGTGATCTACATTAGATTCTCTCTTCTAAAACTCAGCTGGCTCGGTGGGTAACCTCAACCTGACATCAACATTTTCTCTCAAGTGTCCGTGGTGCAGAAGTCAAAAATTGTTAATATTTTACATTTACATTTAGTCATTTTGCAGTCATTTTTATCCAAATCAAAACAATTGGGGAATACATAAAGCTGTTCTTCTTAAAGAGGCAAACAGATGCAGGAAGTGTTTGTAATACCAAGTTTTAGGTATTGTGCAAATAAGTACAAGCTAGAAAGAGAAGGAATAAATAAAGAGAGATACTTTTTTTTATTTATTTTTTTATATATCAGGAGCTTCGAAAGAGATGAGTTTTCAGCTTTCGCTTGAAAATTGCCAGGGATTCAGCATTCCGGATAGGGGTGGGAAGATCGTTCCACCAGCCAGGAGTGGTGAACGAGAATGTTCTGGATAGTGATTTTGAGCCTCTTCTGTGATGGTACCACGAGGCGTCGCTCACTAGCGGATCTCAGACTTCTGAGGGGGATGTAAATTCATAGTAGTGAGTGGAAGTAGGCAGGTGCTGAGTCTGTGGCTGTTCTATATGTAAGTATCAATGTCTTGAACTTGATTCGGGCCGTAACCGGTAGCCAGTGCAAGGAGATAACGAGAGGTGTAACAATGGGCTCTTTTGGCTCGTTGAAGACCAGTCGTGCCGCTGCATTCTGAATCATTTGTAGAGGTTGATTGTGCTTGATGGAAGTCCAGCCAGTAGAGCATTGCAGTAGTCCAGCCTAGAGATGACAAGGGCCTGGATAAGAAGTTGTGCAGCATGCTTTGTTAGGAAGGGCTTGATCTTTCTGATGTTGTGCAAGGCAAACCTGCAAGATCGAGCGGTCTTTGCAATGTTGTCTTTGAAGGTCAGCTGGTTATCAAAAGGTTACACCAAGATTTCTGACCGAAGTTGATGTGGTAGTTGTAGAAGAACCTAGCTGGATGGAAACATACGTAAAAGTAGGTAGCAGATTGTGACTTTAACTGGAGGAATTCATTATGATGAATAAACAAACAACAAACTTGTGGCAGCCATACATTCATGACGAGTCAATGAACTATCCTTTAATGTTTTTTTTATTTCTTTATTTTTTTTAAATACATTGAAACTACATCATAAACCATGGCGTGAATGACACTTTTATAGTAAGGACCATTTTAAAATGTTGAAAATATACTTACTTTTTAAATATTTTTTTGGGCAGCATAAAGTTCAATGTCAGGTTCATACATGTGTCCTTTGAAATTGAAATATAACACTATAATAATAATAATAATATACTAATAATTATAATAAGTGATACACGCCAAAAGAAAACCACTGTTAATGTTTTGGAAAATCTTTATTATTCTTAAAAAATAATATTCACTTATTAATATCTGAAATAATTTTGTACAAAAAAAAAACAGTAAGTGACACTATAGAGAGGTAAACCATTAATTTACTTGGGCCTATGGATAATTAATTTAGAATATTTGCTAAAATAACTTTTACTTTGAAAATTCAAGGTGTAAGGAATATATATTATTATTTTCTTTTTGATGGCATTTTTAGAGTCATTGAATTGAAATTTTCCTTGAAAATAGTCTAAAAGTTTTTTTTTATCCCCCCCAAAAACAACAGAGATTCTAAGAACAACAATATAAAGAGATTCTAAGAACTTGGTACATGTGTTTTAAAATAACTGTTGAAAACTTTTTCTTTCCTGTAGACACTTTTATTTGTAATTGATCCATGTGTCTACCTTCTAATTTGTTTTTCAGAAGGATTTTCCAAATTAAAAATCGAAACTGCTTTTATTTAAACAACTGGGCTTGAGTCTGAGTTGGAGGTAAGTAGTGGCATTTTCATTTGGCCTGTAGAGGATTTACTCCATAATACTGGTCCATTTGATAGAAATGCTGTTCCTATGGAAGACTGAGTCTCCAGTACAAAATCTGCGGATTGTCGTAAATCAAGTGATAGATAAGTCTCTCCACATCCTCTTAATACTGGGTCCCTACCATAAGATCATTACAGTAAAAACGTGACAAATTTGATTGATTAAAATGGCACAAGGCGACTTCGGCTAAACCACGCTAAGTGATGCGACACTGCAGTTTCAGCATCATATTTCTGTCAAGACAATGATGGTAAAAAGCATTGTTGGCATGTGATATCTGACAACACAAGCCATCTGCCTGGATATGAGGCTAGATTTATGACAGGGTTTTAGTGGACTGTGAAGGAGTACAGAGAGAAAAGTAGCCGTTTTTGTGCATTGTCACTTTTCAAATGACCGTAAATTCTGTTAAGGGGACACTTTAAGCGACTTGACAAACTGCCAGTCGTAAAGTATGTACCATGCTAGTTAGCTCTGGCCCTCATATCTGACACAGTCTCTTAAATGTTTATGCTCTGTGCAGTTAAAAGATGCACTAGATTTTCTATATGTTAATATGGAATACATTGACTTTATCTTCTGTTTATTACCACCAAAATAAAGAATGATCCACAAGCAGCAGCGGACAAATCAGAGCCTACCTATTGATCATAACTGCTAAATAATAAAATACTTCAGTTCATGTAATGAAAATGAAAATTGAATCTTGTACATTTTGTATTTTTATTTGTTATTTTATGTTATTGTATTTTACATTTGATAATATTTTAGTAAGTCACTCTGGCTATAATAATAATAATAATTTACTAAATTATTTTCCAATGTACAAAATAATAATAATAAAATAATTATATAAATAATAATTTTTTATTATTATTTTAATGGCAACCACTAAATACACAATATTAATATTGTGTTAGAAATGTTGTCATGTCTGCCACGTTTGCTAGCAAACATATGAATGTAGTACATTTTGTTCATATCCATTTTGTTAATGGATAATTAAATAATTCAAATTAAATTTTAATCTGTTTAGCCGGTCATTATTGTAACAATATGGTGTGTATATTTTTTACTTTTATTCCAGAGCATAAATATTTTTAATTTTTTATTTATTATTTACTACAGCTTCTACAGTCATTATTATTTTACTTAATTTATTTATGAAATTACTAAAGATTTCACAGATGAAACCACAATGGCTATATTGTAGTACAGCTTTTGTCAGTATTCTTTGATTCTTATTCATTCATTTCATTGAGTGCGAGCAACAACTGCGTCTGATTGTCAAGCAAGCAAATCCCCATATTCACAGGAGCACAGAGGATTGAGTACACTTACAGAAACCCATTAGCCTAGTTTCTCAGATCCATAGTGGAAGAAAAAAAAATCATGCCAATCATCAAGCACAGACCACACATGTCCACAAGAAATGTCTTTTGCCACTCACATCACCATCAGAAGGATAATGATTCTCAATCCATCATTAAAATTTGCCTTGGGGCTTTTGTCGCATCAGTCTCACACTTGTCTCTTGAGGCAGGTTGAGTCTTGCTTGACACATTATTGTTTACCCACTAAACCACAGTCATAAGCTCTATAGGCAAAAGTGTGTGTGTGCATTTGTAGTCCTGAATCTGTATAATCAGCAATTTTGATTGATGTTTATGTGACTTTATTAAAACTTGTAAAATAGATCACACATATGACTCGCGTTGAAAGACAACACATCGATTTTGGTATATACAAGAGACTGGGGCTAGTTGTCACAAAATTTTGAGTCAAATGTCCAATTGCACAAATGTGTAACAAATCTGTAACAAAAACAGCAAGTAGCAAATTTAATATATATATATATTCAATTTGTTACTTGATGTTCATATATGGATATACGTGTAATGCTATATAATTATAGATTATATATATAATAAATATGTTCGCCCTACACAAGTATGCTTTGAAAAAATAATTAGTAGTATAATCAGTAAAATACTCAGTAGACTAAAAAGTGTGACAACTAGTTACACTAGCCAATAGTCATCAAATAAAGTAGCCCAATGTAGAATATATCTCTTATGTCATGCAGCCGTATTGATCACTCTAAACACTAGATGGCACTGTTTGACCAGCAATGTTATGGTTCAGGCCAGTGTTTTTCGAGGAACCCTTCTCTTCATAGTGCAGACAGAGTTATCATTTACTAGTTGAGTGGGATCTGCCATTGCTGTTATCTTTTAATAGATTTGTACGGAGAGAAAAGCAGGTGCCTCTTGTTAATGTGTCCAATTGCCCAAGTTGCCTACTGAATGTGGTGCATCCATCATTGTCTGCTGCTGTGACACCCTGTCATCCGTCCTCAGTGGCACAAGCCATGCAGACGCGCCGGAACAGATGAGCTTCCTCATGGGCACCGTGCACGCTCAACACAATCAGCACAAACATTCCCAACCACCCACACACACACACACATACACACACACACACACACAATCACAATTTCAATTGTATTTGTGCCTGACCTGCATGACTGGCATGTTCGCTCTCTATGAAGTCCATTACATCAGGATTGACTATTGCTGAGATCTCATGTGAGTGACAGGTTGTAAAATAAATAAATAAATGAATAATGCATGTAAATCAGGCCAAATATGTATGTAAATGAAATCATGAAACAACATTAGAATAATTCTCCATATGCAAAACATATATTATATCACTATATAAAAAGTTTTGAGAGCATTTTTCAACTCCGTCAGCTTACAAGTCAACACCGTCAGACATAAAACCTGACAGAGTTGATGTCTACGCAAAGTGAGGACACATCTTTGATAGATTTTTTTTTTAATGGGAAATATCATTCAAGTTTTACTTTTTGAATTATTTGATATATTACAGATCACTGCCTTTCAATATAAATGTATATATTCTTTTATTTGTTGCATTTTTCAACTTTGGCAGTCTTACATTGTGACCTCATGCTGAGGACAGGTTAAATTACATGTATTTCCAAGTGTAGAGCATGTATTTAAAATAATACTGAAGAAATGATTTACAAATAAAAGCAATGAATGCCTTAAGTATACAGATTTCCTTTAGATGTAACTTTTTAAGTACCTTTATTTTGATGAATTTCTTCATTTTTAACCCTCTGGGGTCGACAAACGTGTCGACGTGTTTTGTGGCATTTTTTCTGATAACCCCTAAATGAACATAAATTGCTCAGTCATTTTTGATCGTACAGATAAGAGCAATACATCAATCGAACTACTTTTATTTGTTTACACTCATACTAACAACAAAACTTTGTGCTTTTGTAAAATAAAGAAAACAAACAGGATGCTCTGTCTGCCGCCTCGGTCTCCGTGATCTTCATTTTGAAACACGTCACAAAAATGTGTGTAGGACATGCTTTGTCCCTTATCTCGGGAATCAGTGATAATATGACAGGGTGCTTGAGCCTTATGAATGCAGGTATATTAGACAAAAAAATGTTCGAGAAACACTGCTTTTTCTTAAAGAGTGGAGGATATCTAAAATTAAGATGTAATGGTAATATTGTCATACTGTTTTATATAGATGGATAGATCACATTTCTGCAAAACGCTACTATCAGTGCAACCTGTGATGATTTATTCTGTTCTTCATTGATGTAGCTACAGATGAACTGTTTGAAGAGAGCTTGTGGTGCCTCTAGGTATGGTATGATTTGTTGTATAGCTTTGCATTAATAGAGTAAAGATGCACAGCGTGAATGCCTTGAGCCTGAGGCAAACTTTATTAATATACTTCACATTATGAACATGTATGCTTATGGCACGGCACGTAAGTGGCGAGGCAATTTATGATCAGCCATGCATTGAGCTTGATTCTGTAGTAAACACTACAAGTGTAAATATGTTCATAGTTTGTGGTCCTACAGTAGTTGTGGAGAGGTCTTTGAGGTCTGAAAGTCTTTGGGGCAGAATTCAGGACATGCCTTTTGCAGCTGCAACTCCTCTGAGGGAAGCATTACCATGCTAATACCTTGTTAGGGCTCTTGCGATGGCCGGGTCTTAGAGAGGTCAACGTCAGTACCACTTTAGCGAAAACCTGTGATGTAGAGGGCGAGAGATTTAGACATGTGCAACCTCCACATTCCCGTCATCCTCAAGAGTCCCTCCAGTTCACCTCGCTCTCTCTCCAGAGCTTAAAAAGCATATGGATGTGTCATAAATATGATCCTGGTCACAACTTGTCCTTTTTAATAGAAGAGGGCAATAGGAATTATTTCTTGTCCTTTGGTTTCATTTTTTTTTCTTTGGTTTTTCTTTATTTTTCTTCATTCTTAGGCTCTTGAGCTTACTGTTTCTGTTGTTGGAAAGCAGTAAAGACCACAAGGTTAAAGTTCCTAACCTCAGTTTTCATGGCATGCAGATAATTATAACCTTGGTTCCTCGCTTTCAGGTTTCAGCTCAAAAATAATTGCCCTGCTGCTATCGTTAAAATCAGCTTGAATCATTTATATAGCACACTTGCAAAACATGATTGGAGTTGCAATTCAACTGTTGATTAAAATAAATTAGATGATTTAGTTCTTCTCGCCTACGGTCATTTGTATTAACAGGCATACCTTTATTTTATTTCTATGAGGCCTACTTATAGTTTAATTTAGTAAAAATAGTCTGATTTAAGTTTTCATGACCAATGTCATTTAATTAAATCAGGCTGGTCTTTAAAACTTCTCAGTAAATATCCTTTTTGCTGTGCAGAGCAGTAGGTGCTACACACAGTCAGGACAGCGCAATGTTTTTAAATATGTATACATTTACTTATACACTCTTAAAAATAAAGGTTTAAAAAAGTTTTTTTTTTTTTTTTACAGTGATGCTATAGAAGACCTATTTTGATTTCACCAAAGAAGCTTCCAGTGAACAATTATTTCTTAGTGTAAAGAACGTTTTAATAATCTAAAGAATATTTCTCATTATAAAGAACCTGTTGTGCAATGGAAATGTTCCATGCCAATAAGAACCTTTATTTTTAAGAGTTCTTTTGAAAAAACAAATAACCCTTATGTTATTAAATATCATCAAAATGTCAAACAGAAATCAAGATCTGTGGAACTTAGAAAATAGAGAACAGTCAAGGATTGCTAAGATTTTGCAGATTAAATGTAACCATGAAAAGGGGATTATTACATTTGTTTTAAAGCACAAATAGGCTATACATTTCAGATGATAAGATGAACGTAACCACAACGCATGAACTTCCTTATTTTTGATTCTGATCCCATGCTGAGACTTTATTCAAGGTTTATCCATTTTGAAAAGTCTCTTAAGGCTGCTTTGAGTGGTAACCAAGCCAATTTATGCAACAGATTCAATGGGCCATTGCAGCCTGCAGTCAAGCTCAAATGGAAACTGTAATAGTGGTTCACCATTTGGCTATGTTATTGTTTTCTTTAGTATTACCCAGTTGGGAAAAGTCAATGGCAGAGTCGAGAGGTCCTCTCTTCCATCTCTAGAGCTAATTTGGTTGTGCAGTTTGAGTGCTTAATTTTGCACTCGGTCGCTTTCTAAGGTTAATCGTGGGACAGCAGTGTTTATGTTGCAGTAATACGGGCCCAACTCCCCTGCTAAATCTTGTAGGCTCAGAAATATGCAACCTCCATCCCCATCTGCCCCCTGTTCAGTGGAGGGAAAAAAAGAAAGACAAATGTGACGTTGAACAAAAGACAGAGGAAAGTCATTCCAATTAGCCGCTAATGAGACAAGCTCATGAGGATTTCCAACTCCGCAACGTGTTAGCATTTACCGCGCCCCTCGCCGTAGCCCCGCGCAGCGCGACAAGGGAAATGTGGCAAGAGAACATATCTGTCATGATTGCCTACACATGGCTGCAGGGCTCGCTCTTTGAGATGTGAGCAGGATGGAACGCCTCACTTATGGTCAATGTAAAAACACCAAATCGACATGCTGAGACCATTTTTCTGTGTTTATCTATCCAGTTACAGCGCCCAACCCTTCACCCCCTCTCCCAAAATGGATCCTCAAAGAACAAGGAACAAAGTTGCACACCATACGTTCTCAATTTTCTCAATGTGGTGAAAGGGGGAAAATACATATAATAACTGAAAAATAATATGTCAAGAGAATAACCAGCACTCCTTGAAGCCTCTAAGATACTTTTATCAGAAATGTCTTGCTGAAAACGGGAAAAGAAATATGTTTTTGTAATATGCCTCTACTGAAAGCCTGGGGTGATCTTTGCTAGCTGCTAAAATGACCACATGTTGGGTTAGACAAGATAATCTTGTCTGCGGCGTGTCGTAATGTGATGCTACATTATTTAGGAACCAGTATTAGCATTAACGTTGAGTGTTTTGTCATATGCTAACGCAAATGGTGGTGACTGCAATTCTTTGAACTACAATAGCTATAGACAGGTTTGTTTACCCCTGAAACTAACCTAAACTAAACAGAAAACACACACTGTAATTTTATTTGGTGTCTGGGAACTATGAGTGTGTGCATGCTAACAGTGCCACTGGACCCGCCAGAGCTGCCAGTGTCTCGCACCAGGATTTCTAGCATTAATTCTGTCTGAACACATCCATAAATAAATAATGAACACAATAATGAAAATAATATTACGTTTGGCACCAGGCTTGTTTCACATTTCCTCTCAGCCTACGTACCGCGCTAGCTAATTAGCTTTCAAAGGAGTTGTCCTCCTTTCTGTAAATTGAGTTCCTGAGTGAAAGAGGCTCTCCTAAAGCTGTTTTCTGATGAAAGACAAAATCATCACGGAAGACTAAAGAGAAACAGTCAAATGCAAAGGCTACTGAAAATGTTGTACTCGTTTCTTATGAATAATGGCTCATCACAGAACCTCAAAATTATTCCAGCTAACAAAAATGTTCTAAGAACGCTTTGCTAAATTTCCCTTTAAGTTATGAGAACATTATTTCGGAATGTTCGAAAGGTGAGCGTTAAGAGAACATTATATTTGAGCATTTTGCAAACATTATGGGAATGGGGAGAATGTTCAAGGTTTTAAAAAAAAAATCTATAAATAAAGTTTTTGTATTAACATTTTGAGAACATTATAAAAGACCTGATAACTTTCATTGAAATTTCTATGAACATTATTGGGAGAAATCTGAACGACCCTTAACAGAACGTTAGCCCAAATTCGGAGAATCTTTCCAGTTAGTTGGGATGGGTAATGCTATAAGAAGACTGCAAAGGCCAATCATGCCTCTCATTGACCTTGCAGTTACTAAAAGAGCATTCAGGCCTTTAACCTCCCCCCTGCCCACTGGCACACTCTTAACACTCCCACTTTAGGATCTTACCCGCTCCACCTTGTGCCCTCCAAAGCTGCTCATAAAACGCTTAT
This sequence comes from Sinocyclocheilus anophthalmus, assembly GCA_018155175.1. NCBI lineage: Eukaryota > Metazoa > Chordata > Actinopteri > Cypriniformes > Cyprinidae > Sinocyclocheilus > Sinocyclocheilus anophthalmus. The sequence continues at coordinate 34,145 of JADLZN010001943.1, forward strand.
GTGCTGGGACAGAAGCTGTGGATCAAGGTAGCCTCTACTTTTTATTTGAGTCTTAAAGAAGACCGTAAACCTTGAGCTCCAGGAACAACCTCTGGCACCCAGAGCACCTGCGTGCGCTCTTTCCTCATTAGACCCCAGTCAAATGAAAAAGAGAAAAAAACACGTTCAAACGACTTCTTCCTCGCAATGCGTTTACTGCTAATTAGTTTGCTTTGTAAGGTTAGATGTGCGGACGGAGCAACTTTGAAAGCGTTTGGCGGCCATCTGCGTGAGCACAGCGATAACTATGTACAGATGGCCCGCACTCGAGACAGGTTGCTTCAGAGAGGATAAAAGCAGTGAGACATTTTAAGTTTATGTTAATAAGATTTATGGCCACACTCACAGGTAACCTATTTGGCAGTAATGATGACTGTTAGTCATTCGAGGAAAAAGAAGGATGGAAAGTTTTGAAGAAGAAAAGTAATTGAAGCGGATTAATATAGAGCAAATAAAATCTTGTTGCAGTTTTAAACATTTTTCTGTGATTTAATAACTGGATTAGGTGGGGTTATGCAGTGTTTCGTTTCATTTTTCTACTATGTTTGTAGTTTCTTCTGTTTCACTGTTTCTACTCGGCCACATATTGAATCAATTGGTTGTCAGCTACTTGAGAAAAATACTTAATTTAACCAAGTTAAATTGCCATTACTTACTCAGTGAACCAGGTAACTCAAGAAAAAGGTAATATTGCCAGGTAATTGTTGGACACGGTCACAAAATTCACAAACATAATCAAATAAGGGAAGTGATATTTGTAATTTATGCCTTTACCTCTGATGCAGGTGTTTAAATGCTGTTTTATCAGTCATTTAAGAAATATGAAGTACCTTAATCTGAATGTTTTTGAAGATGTTTTCTAAAATCTTCATAGAATATCACACACAATAATGTGCACAAAGAACATTTTTAATTTGTAGCCTGAAAGTCTACATTTTGTGTGAAATTTGTCCCAGTCCTGGTCAATAAGTGAACTCATCTAGCTGCTTAATTAACAAACTTCTTTTAAGAGCAAGAGAGAGGATTTGCACTAATACAGTGTTTACTTTACTGACAGATTGAAATAAACTTCATTTTGTTGCCTTTGAGCAGCTAACTCTGCTAACTGCTTCCACAAGTAAACACTCAGCTAGCATGTCCCATCACAACACACATCAGCTTAGCTCTAATGGAGTCTGAAGCTTTTGGGAGGTTAAGAGTGTTTTATAACTTAAGAGGACTTGATAAGAGAAAGCTATATTTACAGTGGATCAGTCTGACAGCTTTTCAAAGAGCGCTATCTATAAGTGGATATTTTTGAGCCAGAGAAAGACTGTCCTCTTAGCTGAAGTCCTCATTAGGGAAGGAAAAAGAGAAGAAGCTGAGAACAGAGAAAGAGGGAGACAGAAATATGTTCAAATACAATCTTTGTAATGTCAGTCTGCACATTTTTTCTCCTGTCCTTGCATATGCATCTTCCTACTGTAAAAAAAGTTCAATTGTTATTATTTGTACTGTATTTGCTAGCAGTGTCTTTAACTGTTGTCTTTGTCAGTCAAATGTCCCCCTAGTACCACAACCATTTTAATCCTTATTGTTTTTTTTATAAAGTAGGCTAAAACAGTTTTAACAAATAATGAACAAACATATCTGTCAAAAGGACATTTATTTGAATGAATTTGCTACACCATGACTTGAGCATGTTTTGTTTTCTTCCATTTTGACATGAAATGATTCATCTAAAAAAAAAAAAATTTTCATAATCTTATTACATATCTCATACTGTACCATCTGCTTTTGTTAAACATTTATTCATTCCTCATCTGATTCATAAGATGATCCAATCATGAATGCAAACCCTAGAAAAGCACAATTTACTCATGTTCTCTGTTCCCTCCGCTCCTTCTCCTTCTCCTTCTTCTTTTTATTAGGAAATGGATCCCAGGTGTTCGATAAGCCTGTAGTGGACATGACAGCAGTGCAATCAAGTGTATAAATTTAATTGCAGGCTCATTTGGGGCCGTTTATTAGCCGGTTAGGGGCACCCTGCTCCACTTGAACCCTGTTATTGTGAGGCAGAACATCTGTTTGGCTCTTTTTAACTATTTGTTTCATTGCATAGTTTCACAAATGCACAGTTTTAATGGCTGCAGGATTATGGTAAACTGGCATTGTGGGCTTGAATGTTGCGGTTGTGTTTCGTGAAGCAATTTATGTTGTTTAAGGATCAATTTGTAGTCTGTGGTCTAAATTATATAACTAAACTGAACACTTGGGAAATAAATTAATCATTTCATTTTGTGAAGCATCATCGATTAGACCTTTCTGAGAGCCAAACACAGAAGAGTTTAGTTTAGCTTCATTTCTTTCTTTTAATACTATCAAATATATTTAGTTTGAGTTCTTATTTTGTTAATGATTACAGTTAAAACTCCAAAACTAATGCAGCCTTTGCCTTTTTGAGGCATTGATTGTCCCATTGTGATTTTATTATTATTTAATTTATTTACTTTTGTTTTTAAATAAACATTTTCTGTCTAAAGGCCTTTCTCCATTAAGTCTGATGTGACTAAACTACATAAAAGCGTTTTGGCACCAAATGACCAAATTAGATTAAGTCAAATGCTGAATTTGTATCATTCTCTAAAAAACTTTGAATATATAACTGAATAATTTGTTTGGCATCCAGACCATAAACAATTGACCTCACTTTTGAAAAAAATAAGGACAAGTCATTGCAATTCAATATACTGTACTCAGTGTGAAGTTTATAGAGACAAAACAGAATTTTTGTGCAAAAAAATGTAGGCCTAACTGGCACTTTGGAAACATTACAACAGCAGAAACTCCAAGCCTGTATCAGTTCCACTCTCGTTTTGATATAATGTTAAAGGTATTTTTTGGACCTTGTCACAACTTTCCCACCACAATTTCACAGTATTTAGAGTTGTCCACTCTTCTGTTTTTTAGAAAACGTATTTTCATGGCATCCCATCAAACATCCCATCACTGACCATGTTAACTGTTTCCAGTAACAAGGCCTAAAAAGCCTATTAATCAACCAATCTATAGCAGAAAATTGTGTCATGAAACGATTTCAAGTAAATAAAAATTCACCAGCAATGTGGGGCAGAACAGATAAAGTCATCTCCTCATCCTCCATATGTATTTCTCATGGTAAATTTGTAGATTAATCAATTGTATTGCGTATCAGAGCTGGGAATATTATAATCACTGCATGTCGTAGAGCTAAAATTGAAAGCATATTTGTTTTGTAAAATGGTGTTCTCATGTCATGCAGTCTAACATCCACATGATGTCTTCTTTAATTTGAATATTTCGATGTTAGTCAAGCATGACATCAAAACAAACAAATACATGCACTTGCTCCAGTGGCACCTAACAGCATTTTCTTCTAGTGTGCAACAAGGGCTAAATATGTCTTAGCAAAGGTCAGGCTATGATTTGTTATGAGAGCACTCGTGGGGAATTCTGATGTGCACTGATCAATCCCACACCCCTTGACATGCATATAAATCAATGCTGTACCAAGAAAAGCCCTCCCACTGTACAAGACGAGAGCAGGGCGACGTGATAAATCCCGGCCCGTTGATAGATCACAATACGCCGGCCTTGCTGCTCTGCTTGGTGGCATGAAAAAAGAAAATCCCCTATGCGCTAGCACTCTTTGGCGTTGATGGCTTATTACCAGGCGCTGTGATTTGACGGGATGTGTTCAAGGATCTCCTGTGCGGAAGAAAAGGTCAGCAGCTTTTAGCTGCAGCTCCGCTGGAATACTAATACTGTCCTTATTCAAATGATCCGCTACAGCGCTTATTAAATGGGCTCCGGTGCTTTAATTTAATAGTTCGGGAGCGGGGGCGAATAAGAAGCCTGTGCCAGGTCTGAATGAGACGCTTCTAAAGGCAGAGATCAGAAGGGGGTGGCGGCAGATTTCAGGAAGCTGATGTTACCGTGTACGTTGGCGAGCACACAAGAATGTGTATTTTTGAACATGATGGACACAAGTACGGTCACGTACATTCGCTTTACAACTCCTATTGGAGAGCGTCCTTTATCACTTTTATTCCTGCTCCACCTCTCCTGTTCCTCCTTTCACATCGGCTCTATGCAAACAGAAAGTATTGATCCATTAAGTGCTTGGTTATGCTAGTAATGTTGTTTAATGTATGTGTTCTCATTAAATCTGGTTTTGCGGATTTGAAACTCAGTGGTCGGACAGGGGTGTGCTGGTTTCTCATAAAGGTTGTGTTTATTGGATGGTCCAGTCTCTTTTGATCAATTTGCGAGACTGGCCTCTTGTCTAGACAGATATCAAAATAGAGTCTTAAAGGGATAGTTCACCTAAAAATGAAAAATTCTGCACGACTGGGGTTTACTCACCCTTTTATCGTGATTAAAAAACCTTTACATTGTTATATACTGTGGAACACAAAAAAAGGTATTTTGACTAATGTTTCCAATGTTTTTGTCAAATACAATGAAAGCCAAATAACTTTTAAAACAACAATTGACTCATTTGACTTTCATAAAAAAAAAGAACACTATACATCTCTAAGTTATAGGTTTGTAAAAACATGAGGGCACGTAAATAATGCATTTTTATTTCCCTCATTTGTAAAACTGAATAGCAAAAGTGCGCTCAGAAATTTTTGTTATGCTGTCTGTTATGGATTGGCCATCTTGGATGTATACCGAGACCTAGTGGCGTGGATGTAACATCATGCATTTAAGATTTAAGCTTACCAATGCCATTGTACAAATGTAGCATTCACAGTCAGCTATGATTCATTATGTGAGTAAAAGTGTTTGATTTTCCACTGGTCATGTGATCCCAACATATCTGAACCCATGAGGCGACCCGCTCCATGTAAAATAAAACCGCTTTTATTAGGCTACTAATATGACTAATATGACTTCTAATCTCATGTGAGTGTGCATCATTTTAAACATATATTTTTTAAAGTGCTACTGATTTCTTTATGGGTAAAACCTTTTTAATCAACAAAACATTAGAAAATATACTTTAAAATGCATAGATAGCGCCTCAGTCCTCCATTCAATCTGTTATAGCTTCCATCCCTTCCTACCGTCTCGACCGGAGAAAATATATGTAAGAACCTAATCGCGGGGGCGCGTGGGGTAGAGGCGGCATTCATATTGGGTCGATGCGGACGAACCAGCTACACTTTTGTGTTGTTTGATGGAGGTATGAATCTGAACGGGTAACAATGATTGGGAAAAAAAACATCTTTGGCATGGGGGGGGGGCATGTCACAAGCAAACAGATCGTCTGTAACCACGGTGAATGCAGTTAGATCGGATGAGTGTCAGTTGGTGTGCGCACTGCGCCACAGAATGCAATATGTATGTTGTCATTTCTTTATTTTTCACCACAGGAAGTGAACACAATTTGAAGGGGACACGACCGACAAAGGAATCAAAAGCATTGAACGTGGTGTCGTACTTATAAAAGAACAGTCAGCATTCACTTCGGGATTGTCGTTTGCGCCGTTTTGTACGTCCTATGGTCCCCAGCACGGGGGATCCATTATACAGCAGCACTGATTATTAGCCACTCTTGTATTTTATATGCCCGCTCGCGCCAGGTTAGAACACGATGTAGCCTAAGGTCAAGTGCTTGCAGGCTGCCTTTGAATTTTCATGCCACATTATTTGAATTAGCACGGGCCAACGTTTTTCTCTCACGGGGGGGACGGCCGCTATTGAACCTGACCTACACTATGATGCACTGTAAAACAGCAGCAAAATGCAAACGAAAATGTAATGCAGTGTCAGAAACAGTTTGTTGTGATATGCCGTTAAAACCAAGAAGCTGCAGAGAAACCTACTGATCAATGCCAGTTAGGATTTCATTCCACTGAGAGAAGAGAGAGAGAGAGGGGAGGGGGGTGGTATTGGGGGTTGGGGGGGGGGGCCTAATGAAAACAGATGGATGCGGTCCTGAAAGGCGGATTGTGATATTAATTGTTTCAATTCCCCCTCCTGCATGATAGGGAGATTTCCAGTGAGTTTGACGTGAGTATATTCATTGGTCTGATATGTTTGTTTTGGGCTATTTACCGCATGTGTTCGATAGTTAGGCTGTATGTACTGGCTCATCTGTGATAAGGGCACACATTAATTCCATGTCTCTGGTTTAAATCCACACTTACTTTGATTTTGCTTTCCTTTCACTGGAGTTGGCTTGTTTGGTGGTTTGTGCCAGAGTCCATTAATACAAATTAGCTTCAATTATACTGTTTTTTATATTGTTGTGGACCTATTCATGAAGTACAACTTCTTATTAACTATGAAATAATTTCATTATTATTTTTCAACATTTTTTAATATAGTTTTTTGAAGCAATTATAATGTTTACATCAATAATTTTGATCACAAATACAGTAAAAGTTTTGAAAAAACGTTAAAATTACTAACGAAACAAACGTTACAATTACAATGTAGTAATAGCTGTTTCTATTTAATATATTTAAAAATAAATTTTAAAGATAATAATGTAATTACAACTTTAAAATAACGTTTCTTTAGACATAATTTTTAATGTATATTTATTCCTGTGATGGCTCAATTTTCAGCAGCGATTAGCTAAATATATCTCTGGAAACCATGATACTTTTTTGTTTTTTTCTTTCAGGAATTAAAGTTTTTTTTTATTGATTTAAAGTTCAAAAAACCAAATGTATAATGTCTGTTTGCTGTCTCTGTTTGATCACGTTATGCGTCCTTGCTGATGAACAGTTTCATAAAGTTCTTTGGGGTAGGAAAAAGGTAAATAAATAGGAATTACGGTGAAAAAGAGGCTAATGACGTGACCCAACTTTTGAAACTGGAACGAGCACGCCGGGAGAGGAGAAATAACAATGAATTACAGAAAAATCGTCATTTAGATTTTGCCTATCAGAATGACTTTGCCCTACATAAGAATAGAGTGAAATACTGATCAGATTTGTGGGAGTGTTGTCTGATCATATTTATGATTGATATTTTTTGGGAGCAGCGTTGTATTGTCATATGTCTACAGACATAACTTCTTTGTAATATGGTGTGCGTGTATTCCATACTAGTCATCACGATCAAACTAAAGATTACAGTGTGATTCCCACCCAGCACCTCCACCTCCTCCAGGCCATAAATCAGAGTGACTATGTCATCATTGTGGGATGTGGCGGAGCTCAGTGTCGAGGCGGATGGCATCTTGGACTCTCGGGTGTGAAATCACTTGACCCCTTAGCATTAACCTTTCCTCCACTGGTCCACACATCTATCCCCAAGCCTGAGAACAAAAGAGGAACACTCCTGATTAAACACAAGAGTCCTCACTTTATATTAAAGCCTGGCTTAGCTGCCTATGTCCCCACTAAGACTGTGTGTGAGTGTGTGTGCTAGGGAGGAGGTAGACAGACCAACGTCCCGGTGGGAACAGTGTTTTGTCGTCCCAAGCAATGTTTACTTTCACTCCCCTAACACACACACACACATAGATCTCAGTCCCTATGGTGTGGATCAATAGGCAGAGCTGAGAGGCCTGAACTCCGGAGGAGCACTTGCATGTCTGCTACAGTTTATGCTGCATATGTTACAAAAATGCAATGAGTATGTGAATCTTTACTTTACTTATTACCACCATTTTACCCCTTTCAGTTGTTTTACATTTTTCATTTAGTTTTTTTTTTGTTCTATTTCACTTATTATTTAACCTCGATTATAAGTCTTGCATGATAAAATTGCAAAGATTTTTAAATAATTTTTTTATTTAAAAAAAATATGTATAAACACAAACTCATAGAATTTTTTGAGATATTTTACAATTACAATACAATTATATGGTCCTGTAATTCCTTATATTTTTTTCCATTTCCCTGATTTATGGCTTATTACGGATCCGATCTGCAGATGTTGCAATTAAAACAAACAAAAAAACAATAAAAACAATACTGCTTTAAATTGTTGTTGTTTTCCCAAAAATATTTAAAAAGTTTTCTGTTGAATTTAATTGTATTTTTGTTTTTGTTTTTCTGAGCAAAAAAAAAAAATCATACATTTTCCCCTGATTTACAGAAGACACCCACTAAAATGTAATTCGGGGTAACAATGCTTGTCAGGCATATTTACAACAAAAATCAATTTATGACATATTAAAAAACTAATTACTTTAACCCCAAATACTAATTAGTTGTTATTTTACATTTTTTTTAATTTGCCACTATCCTAGGTTTTGCCCATTTTTTACTAATTTAAAACCCAATAAAATGTAATATACTCCCTTATTCTTTTATATATTTTAACATGTACAAGTCAGAATAAGCATGTTGTTTGAATTTATACATAAATATTGTGTTACACTGAACGACAATGTAACATTATTTCAACCAAATTTTTACATTTTATTCTCCAAAAAACTTATTTGGAACCTTAAAAGTAGACACTTTACTTATTTTTAATGTGCTTTCTATGGACATAAAATCTTTTGTAAATTTATTTTGATGCAGACATCTTAACGTCTTGTGAGGAAAAAAAAAAAAAAAAAAAAACAAAAAAAAAAAAAAGAAAAAGAGAAAAAAAAAAAAAAAAAAGGAAAAGAGAGGACAAAGGACAAAAAAAAAAAAAGAACAAGGAAGAGGGAACGGGGGGAGAAAGAAAAAAAAACGACAAAAAAAAAAAAAGAAAGGGAAAAAAAAAGAAGAAGAAAAAAAAGAAAAAAAAGAAGAGAAAAAAAAAAAAAAAAAAAAAGAAAAAAAAAAAAAAGAAAAAGAAGAAAAAAAAAAAAAAAAAAAAGAAAAAAGAAAAAGAAAAAGGAAAACAAACAGAAAACAAGGAGACAAGGGGGGGGGGAAAGGGGGGAAGGGGGGGGAAGGAAGAAAGGGGGAAGAAGAGGGGAGAGGAGGGGGAGGGGGGGGGGGGGGGAAAAGAAGGGGGGGGAGGGAAAAACAGAAGGGGGAAAAAGAAAAGGAGGGAGGGGGGGGAAGGGGAGTGAGGGAAAGGAGAGAGGGAAAAAGGAAAAAAAAAAAAAAAGGGGAAGAAAAAAAAAAAAAGAAGAAAAAAGGGTGAGGGGAGGGAAAAAGAGAGAGAGTGGAAAAAAAAAAGGGGGAGGGACAAGGGGGGGGGGGAAAAAGGAAAGGAAGAAAGGACAGAAGGGAAGAAAAGGGAAAAGAAGAGGGAAAGGGGGGGGGGGGGGGGGGAAAAAAAGGGGGGGGGGGAAAGGGGGGGGGAGGGGGGGGGGGGGGGGGGGGAGTGAAGGGAAAAAGAAGGGGGAGAGGAAGAGGGGAAAAGGAAGGGGGAAGGGGGGAAGAAGGAGGGGGAAGGAAAAGGAGGAAAAGGGGTGGGGGGGGGAGAAGGGAAGGGGGAAGAAAGAGGAGAAAAAAAAGAAAAAAGAAAAGGGGGAAACAAAAGGAGGGGGGGAAAAAAGAAGGGGAGAAGGGGGGGGGGGGGAAAAAAGGGGGGGAATAAAAAGAGGGGGGAGGGGGAAAAAAACCAGAAAAAAAAAAAAAAAAAAAAGAAAAAAAAAAAAAAAAGGGGGGGGGAGGGGGGGGGGGAAAAAGGAGGGGGGGAAGGGAGAGAGAAAAAAAAAAAAAAAGGAAAGAGAGGGGAGGGGAAAGAAAAAAAGGGGGGAGGGGGAAAAAGGGAAAGGAGGGAGAAAGTGGGAAGGGGGGAAGGGAAGGAGGGGGGAGGGAAGGAAAAAGGGTGGGGGGGAGGGGGGGAAGGGAGGGGGGAGGGGGGAGGGGGAGGGAGAAAGGAGGGGAAGGGGAGGGGGGGGAAGGGGGGAAGGGGGGGTGGGAAAAAAGGGGGAGGGGGAAAGGGAGAAAAGGGGGGGGAAAAAAAGGAGGGGGGGGGGGGAAAAAGGGAGGGGGGGGGGGGGGGGGGAGAGGGGGGAGGGGGGGGGAGGGAGGGGGAGAGAGAGAGAGAGAGAGAAAAAGGGGGAAAGGGGAAGGAAGAAAAGAGGGAGGGAGAAAAGAGTCTTATCTTGAGTGAGAGGGTGAAGAAAATCTTTAACGTTTTCTAGTATACATGTTCACATATAAAAAAAAAAGCTCTTTGTGTACTGTCCCAGACGTCGGAGAAATAGAGATGATGTGAGTGAGTCACTCCGTTCTGTTTGTCCCCCACCCCCCTCCTCGTAGTATCTCTGCCCTGTCATGTTTCCCCCCCCACCCAACCTCCTTACAGCAGGAGAAAATAATTAATTACTCAGTCCACTCATGATTTATGATATTACTGACATAATTAATGAAACACATCAATTTTCCTGTTTAATTGAAGGGGGCCGTAGTGCACGTCTGGCACAGTTAAAGGATTCACATGACAGAACAGGGCAAAACAGACACCTTCCCATTTTGTTCTTTTATTTTACCCTCTCCCCCCCTATTTCTCCCTTTCTCTCTCTTAGTAGCCCGTTATTAACAAAGGTGTATAACCAATATCTGCAATATTCGATGGTGGGCAGTAAATAGAGTTAAACACCCAGGCAGTTGTTTATTGTGCATATTTACACAGATGCAGGCATGCTGTACATTAATGTATATGTCTATAGTGCATATATGATTTATGAGGCGGCATTTCTAGACGTGTACAGCTCTCCCACTACAGCTGAAGACAATAGCACTAGGTAAGCCATGAATATTTAATTTCCAAGCAGAAGGTATAGAATATGCTTCATGCACTGCATCTAAAACAGTTGTGTCTGACAGAGCCAATAAGTCTACTATTTTCTGCATATGTGATTGTATATAATTTTTTGTATTCTTATTATTCTGTATTCTGAGTGTTAACTCGCTCGGACAATATTAGTGCATCTATAATGCTTGCTATTATTATTATTTGACATGTTGTTATTATATATATATATATATATATATATATAGTCGATATTGCGTTTGTGTCATATTTGCAGATTGTTGTTTGGCAATTTTAAACTATATGCAGTTTCAGAAATTCTGTCTCAAGGATATTTAAATGAAAAGATAAGTGGTAATATAAGGTATTTTTTTATAAAAAAAAATTTCCAACTAAATACACATAACTAACATGTCTACTTGAAGCATTCAACCACAGTTATCCGATTATATCCAAAATTTAAAAAAAAAAAATCCGTGCCAAAACACACTATTCTCTTTTTATTCTTAAACACAGAGTATTAGACTGAAACGAGCGTAGAGAGCAAGACAGCCAACAACAAGACATAACATTCAACAGTTTCAGCCATGCATTAAATTCCACTGGAGTACATCAGCCAAGAAGAAAACAATTAATAATAAATACAAAAAGATTTTAAACAATAAATACTCACCTGGAGCATTTCATGTGCTTGTGATTAGGTACTTTGAGCTGACCTAGTCAACTGCGGGAATGTGCTGGTCTGGGTGTGAGTTTGCGTGTAACTGTGCTGGGGGGAGATTAGTGGCCATGGAAACACCCAGTCATTCCTGTTTTTAGAAAGACAAACTCTACATGTGAGAGTGATTGACATGTCTTTCCCTCTCCAGCTGACCCATAGAAATTAGCAAGTTAGAGTTATTCTGCTGCAGCTCTTTGAAAGAAGGGGGGGGTACTTTAAAGTGTCTCTCGAAAATGCTCCTCTGTCATTTGCATGAGAAACATAGCTGTGTTTTACGGGGTGGTGTGTTTTAGGGGGACGAAGCATAGCTGTGGCTTCAGCATTCTCTGTGATTGGGCCGTCTCGCCATGGAGAAAAACTTTATTTCCAGCCTGTCTTTGTGTTTGCATTTGTGTTTGGGCCTAATCATGGCCTGACTGACTGTTGTCCTGCTTTATTGCTCTTAGACTTGATGTATTGATTCGATTGGTTGATTAAAACTCGTCTAAATGTCAGTGTGACAGTCAGATTACTCTGAGCAGCCTGTGACTGATGGCCACATGCAGGTTGTGTTATTTTGAGACTCTCAAACCATGTGGGATGCATTCTGTCATGTGATTTCAAATGAAAAAAGGGGTCCTTATTTATTGCAATATATGAAGTTGAATGTTTTGATAATATATTAATGCCAGACTGCACCACATTTTTTTTTTAATAACAGGAATTTTAGTCAGTCCTGTGTAATATCTGGTCAAATGAAGTCAGAAACACCTGTACTTCTACATTTAATGTCATTACACAAAGGTTAAGTCTAAGAACTTTTGATATTTGAGCAGAAGGGGGCAGCGTTGTTCTACTGAACTCAGTCTCACTGCATTGGTTTGTAGGGTAGGTGAAATTAGGGAGCACACTCTTCCTTTGAAGAAAGTTAAGAAAAACCATTAAAAGAATCCTTAATATCCGTAATATTTATAGCCAAGAAAAAAAAAAAAAAAAAAACGAAACCGACACTGTACGTGAGAGTTTTTAAATTTCCTTATTTTTATGTTTACATCAATACCACAATTTACTGTCACCAGTGGCACTAAAATAATCTAAATATTGTGTACCGGTAAAACACGTTTATTTTTTGATTAAAAAAAAGCATGACAAAATACTAATTCTTGTTATCTAATGCAATGCAGGGTTCAATGAGCTGGCTATATATTTCTCAATAATGCAGTCATTTAGTGACAGGTAGACATAGATATTAATTAATTAGATTCAATGTTGCTGTAAACTTATAAATGTACACTATTTTAAGTGTTTTTTTTTTACTTCACAGCATATAAGTTGTGATTTACCTACACATTGTAATTAAATATGTCTGAGCGAACAGTATTTGTTTTCATTATGATATCTCTGATGAATGCTAAAGGCACTTTGTGTCCATCGTGTCTTTTGTGATGTTGCAGACGGGGCATGAGACATGACATAAAGCAGACAGGAGAAGACTAAGGGCTTTTGTGTCAAAATCCCTCTGTGTGTATATGTGAGGACTTAAGGATTATGTATCACTTAGTGGCCCTAGTTCTTTCTTTCCGTAGTCTGTGTACTTCTTAATACATACACACATACTCACGCTACCCCCAACCCCTTAACCTGTTCCCCTTTTTTTCCTTCTGTTCTTTTTTTCTCTCTCACACACCTTTAACCCTGGCTGGACTGTGTGGCGCTGGTCAGCATATTGTCACCTGGGTCCCATTAAGAACTCCACTCATCTTCCTTTAGAAATAACAACTAAACAGATCTTTCACTGTAATTCTTCTAGATTTAGAGGAAGTTGGGTAGACAAATTGTATTAGTCCTCTGAATAAGCAGGTTTTGGGTCTATGAGCCTCAGGATGAGGGGTGGCCTTAAGATGAGGTTCTTCTGTCTCTCAAGGGTCTTGTAGCGTAAAGCCTTCAGGCTCCAGAGATGAACGCTTAACGGCACAAAGACAATCTGGTCTGGGTTAAAACAAAAAGCGAGGCATTATTTTGGATTCTTCGTGGCGAGGCACATTCCGTGGATTGGAAGGTCACAGACAGTGCATGGTCAGAGGAGTTTTGTTGCGAGTTGCATTTAACAGCGAACTTAGGTTTTGTTTCAAACCTGGAGTCTGTGGGTGTATTAAGAAGGACGGGAGGATGAGCCTTAATTTTTGGGGCATTTATCTGAACAGAAATTAATTAAAATAAGTCAAGTTTAACCTTCTTTTAAAAGTTTCCTTCTCCTTAAGGTCTTTATAGTATTTAAAAGTATATAATCATTGGAAAAATATCCAAATATTCATGATTTTTTTTTCTCTCTCTAATGATACCATTTATAAACTTAAAATATCCTAGGTGAGAATTCTTGATTTCAGCTTGATAACATTGCATTACTTATACTAGGTATAATACCGTAACAAATCCATTTTATTTTATTTTATTTAGTCTACAATTAGTTTTTTTTGCCATATTCAAACAGAAACAATGTCAGTAAAATGTGCACATTGTGGAAAAACAGAAGCATAACGCTTTAATAATAATGGGTTTGATTATTTCAGAGAAACACATTCTAATAATTTGAATGGAAAGGAGGCCAATTAAGTTTTTATTTGAATATGTAAATAAAATAATATAATGAAATAAAAATAGAAAACTGTGAAAAGTGAATTTAGATTATTTTTTTTTATTTATCATAACTATTAAATGATTGAGCTAGTGAATTTTATAAAAGGTGCTTTTATTGATAAGGCTTCATTTTTAAAAGTGTATAAATACTTTTTTTTTCCCCCAGTGAAAATTCTGTGAAACAGTGCAGATCATTATAACTTTCTCTCCAGCCTGTTTTCAATGCATCTGGCGTAGCTTGACTCTGTGTGAGTGCGCGTCAGCTGTTGTGTGAATCAAAAGCTCGACAGCACTGTTTCATTGCGATGACCCTTACACCTCCCAGCTTGCTCTGGTTTGCCGAACCCCGCAGACCTCGCCAGGCATGTCAAACAACAAAACACTGGTCTGCAAAAGCCAATATCCTGTGCCTGTTCACGGTACAGCCGGAGCCAAGCCGCATCTAATAATCCGGGTGAAATATTCATTTTCACATCCATATTAACTCTCAAATAAAGATGCAATCATTAGCCTTAGTCTCTCTCCCTGTCGTTCTCACTCATATCATCGGTGTCACCCTAGGTGTGAATTCTCACGAGAGTGTTTTGTTGTATAGTCTTGAATCAAGAGTATTCAGAAGATGACAGAACGTATTCCAGGTGACAGTCATGCAGCTGGTGGAGTTTGGGTCGTCTGTCACTCATTCGGTTCTCTGCAAAGCAAATGATGGCGTTATTGTAAAGTCAGTCACTTCTTATTAAGCCCCGTCGAATTGAAACAGTGCTAGACGCTGATTCATCCGTCAGGAGATGCGTACGGTTTGTCTGGATCCATTAACCACTCTCTTCTCACCAGATCTCAGTGTTATTGTTCTGTGAGGAGCAGGGCCTGCCGGCCCCCTTCCCCCGAATATGACACGCGCACTGCGGGACATGGCAGTTTCCTTAGAAAAGTCCTCCGCGCAATCATTTACATGCTGTAACCTTACGCCTGCTTTTGTCCGTGCCTCAGTCGACATTCATTTGTGTCCCCCGGCAGCTTTGACCAGCGAACAATCCCCGGACCAGACGGGAGGAAAAAGTGGGCCTACGTTTCACTGATTAAAGAGATGCGGTGTCAGCGCTCAGTCGCTGTCAGCACTCTGTTAGTGACTAGCACTGAGTTTTTATAAAACTAGGCTGCTACGCTAATTACCTTTGAGTAAGTAGTGTCACCTGAAGCCCGTCTACAAAGCATTTTTTCAGAGGCTACACTGTAAATATGCACTCATGTAAAATATAACATGGTTTTAGAAGATTCAAGCTTCTGATTAGAGGGTTGAGGAGGTAGAAAGCCCAAAGGTGCGGTCACATTTACTGCGTTTGCCAGTGGTGTTTTCCATCAAAATTCAATAATTTCAAATGGAAATCGACCGAAAGATTGTCCCCCAGGCAGATTCTCGCAATGTTCAAGTTTGTCTAATGCAAATTCTGTCCTCATTAACAGCAACCCGAATAAATTTACCTTCATGTTATGCTTTCGATAACATGCAAAAAAAAAAATGTTGATTTTATTATTATAAATGTAATCCAAATGTTTTTGTGTACATTACTTGCTGATATAGTACGTTATTTTTCAGTAAAATCTTCTAGCACTGAGTGCTAAAATCGCCGGTCCTAAACACAATAATTGTATTTCTAAACTTGATCTAAATAAAATCTGCTTTCTTTTTTTTTTTTTTTTTTTTTCTGTGGTGATTTTTGCCTACTTTTTAATGCCAAAAATGTTGCAATGCAAGTACTTAAGTTTGCCTCAGCCAACAATACGTGCATGCTCGTGAATCACGAAATCAGCTGACAATGAATATTATTTTTTGGCATGGATGTTTTGAAAAGCCTATTTCAGGAAAAAAAGATGCCCATAAGACAACTCTGACCTGCCTAGCCAGTTGGCTTCTCGACCTGATTTTGCTGCCTAGTAGCTTCATGTGCCGTCTGAAATTTAATCAGCTGCTAATCGATGGAACTATGCTCGGTAATCAGAAAATAGCCACACTAAAGCCTACCAGCATTATCCCTGTGGCTAGAGAGAGAACAAGTGGTTAGGATCTTTCCCAGATGTTGATGGAAGAAGTTGTCCCATATCATTCTTTCTATCTTTGTGAGCCTGCATGCTGTAAAAGCAAAGATGACCGAAGTCCAGATGGTTTCATTCCAGTAGTCATGAAGAGACTGGATGTTCGTGAAAGTTCAGATATCTGTAATATGTATAATGTGACGATAATCCTAGCTTGATGAGCGGTGCATAACCATCTGTTGAGAAGTGAACTATAAAGATAACTTCGTAACTACGATTTTCAGTAACAGGAGACTCTGGGTGCTTTAAAAATAGTGGGCCTTTTAAAGAACAGAGCTAATTAACAGCTTTATACAGTCCCATTAGCAGACAATAAGCTAAGAAATCTGCCTAAACTGTCCTCTATAGAGGTGTGGAAATCTGATTAATTTAGCTGAATCAGTTCGAACATGAACTGAATTCTGTCGTTCTAAACCATCATTAATTCTTCTGAGTCTGTGGAAAATCCCGGTTTTTGTTGCGGGACGTGTGATGTTTTTTTTTTTATTTGTAGATAAATGCCTATGAATAGAAATGAATCACATTTAGGACAGGCATGCCATAGAAAAGAGTTCGCGGAAGGGTACTGCGTGGATTTGGGGTGGCTTTGGGGTGACAGTAAATAAGTTTACATAAAAAAAAAAAAAAACCTTCAATGAACAATCATGTGACACAGAAGACTGGAGTAATGAATGCTGAAAGCTATGCTATCACAGGAAAAATATACATTTAAAGATATATATTTAA
Organism: Sinocyclocheilus anophthalmus; assembly: GCA_018155175.1. Taxonomy (NCBI): domain Eukaryota; kingdom Metazoa; phylum Chordata; class Actinopteri; order Cypriniformes; family Cyprinidae; genus Sinocyclocheilus; species Sinocyclocheilus anophthalmus. Next base: position 50,976 of record JADLZN010001943.1, read on the forward strand.
ATACAAAGGTTTATTTGAAATTTTAATATTTCATAATATTAATGTTTTGATAAGCCTAAAAGTCTTCTTTCCAAAATGTAAAAAAAAATGGAATTAGCTTCTTGAACAATAACAGCATTGGTACAACATTTTTAGACGGATGCAACCAAATCTAATATTTGAATTACATTTTTTTTTCTCAAAAATTCTAAATAGAATACAATAAAACAAATTAGAACAGCAGGATTGTATATGTATTTAAAGGCTCAATAATGAAAATTATGTACTAGACCCTCAGGATCTAGCACTGCTCTTCGTGACCTCTTTTCATTCTCTCAGCCCTGTGCTTGGCAAGTTCCCTCATCTGATTGCCTGCCAGAAATATGCTGCTCTAGCTATTGTGGGGTTCACAACCTTTGTAATGGCGATCGACAAATTCACAACATTTGGCAAGAATGCTTTGCCATTCTTGTTCACCTTTCCTCATTCCTCCGCTCGTCTGTTTTTAATAGCAGGTTGTATTGTCTAGCTCCTTAGCTACAGCAAAGGGATAAATACAGAGCGTACTGTAGGTGCTTGTGCTAAAGGCCTTGGACATGACATGTGACAGCCGAAGATAAATAGGCTCTGTGTCTGTTCAATTTCAAATGCAAAGCTCTGGAGAGGGGGAGAAGGAGAAGGAGAGGTGAAATGAAATGAAACATTTCTGGAACGGGGTGAGTGGGAAGTTTCAGATGATGTGTGGGTGTGTGTGGACCAGATAAGCCTTTGCTTAAGTTCTGGTGCAGGTTACTGACTTCCTGTCAATCACAAGTGCATCTTGGCATTCAGTCAGGTAAGGAGAGCGAGAGAAAGGAGTTTAGATGAATAGCATTACACAATTGGAAATGACAGCGGTCCATGCATCCTAACAAAGTCTAACCCACAAGTACATGCATCCTATCCCAGGTGTACTTAAGCAGGGTTCAGGGGATACTTGAAAGATCAAACCTACTGTATAAAACAGAGATTCAAGCATACAATATATTAGGACTGTCAATAGATCAAAAATCGAATAATAGAACTACTAATAGATTTAATCTAAAACTATTTTATTTGTATTTTTTTAAGGAAAAAGTAATATGTGTAATGTAAGTTTTAAATGTTTGTGTCTAATGAGGTATTGTAGAAGATTATGTGTGTGTGTGTACTTAATAAATAAGGTAATGCTAATTATATTTATTAAACTACTGGCAATTAGTATAAGCAAAAAATTAATATACATATGCTACACCACTGCCTTAAACTTGTAATTTGGTCAGATTTTTTTATTGTTTTTGATATAAGTTTTTATGCACAGCAAGGCTGAAATTTATTTGATCAAAATACAGTAAAAAGTAACACTTTACAATAAGGTTCCATTAGTAATGTATAAACTCAACTATGAAAAACAATAACAACACATTTATAAATACAGTAGTATAATCTTGTCATTTTATCTCCGTGTGAAAATACAGTTCTTGGGCACCGCAATAAGCCTTATTAGAATTGCTTATAATGGATGCACGAACGTGATGCTGAAGACTGAATAATGATGGTTAACCGAAAATTCAGCCGTTGCACCACAAAAATATATAGAATGAACATTGCAAACATCAATAGAAAATGTTATTTTGACTACTGATACTATTGCCACAATATTACTGTTTTTCCTACGGCAACACTTTACAATAATGTTCATTAGTTAACTACATTAGTTAAAATTAACTAAGAATTAACAATACTTCTACATCATTTATTAATCATAGCTAATGTTAAGTTCATTATTAAAATCAAAAGTCGTGCTTGTTAACATTAGTTAATGCACTGTGAACTAACATGAAGTAACAATGAATAACTTATTATTATATTGAAAACAGTTGCTTAATTTCTTTGTGGAAAATGTAATGATTTTTTCCCAGGATACTTTAATGAATAGAAAGTTCAAACGAACAGCAATTCTTTTATAACATTTTTGATCCTTGCTGAATAAAAGCATTTAAAAAAATGCTCATATCATATATATATATACATATCATATTTGGCCATTAATTCCCAGCAAAGGGAAAATCTATTTATTTTTAACTTCAGAGGAGATAACTGTTAGAATGATCTGATGTAAATTTTAAACCATAAACCTGATAATTATAAAAGAAATTGATTTGTACTTTAGTAAATAATGTAAAAATGTCATTGGAAGGTGGCGGGGAATTGAATACATATGTGCACACAGCTGCGATGGCAACATTATAAATTATTAAGTTATTGTATTTGTAAATGATTTGAGGTTTTATTTTATTCTGTTTCTCCTCCTGATCAAGGAGTGAATCAGTAGAGCTGGAAGGATTGACTGCCTGGCACATGCTCCATATGAGCCAAATCCAGCTTGTTTCTTACAAGGCGAATGCGAACAGGAGGAAGTGTGTGTGACTGTGCATTTGTGTGTGAGAGAGAGTAAGAAAGCAGCTTCTGCCTCTGTGTGCCTGTAAAGAAAGGCAAAGCGCCTTCTGAATTGTTATATGAAGGGGCAAATTATATCTTATGGTAATTGCTGTAAAATCCTAAAAATGCCTAAGAAAAGTCCAAAAAATACCCTAGTATCATCTCAAAGCTCTAGATAGGATAATAATAAAAAAGGTTCCTGTCCCTGATACATTTTTTACAGCTTTGAGATTTTAGATCTTTGTTTTAACTCCTCTAAATTTAATTCTATATTTTTATTCTGGATTTTTGTTCTCTGGCTGAAGTTCTCTATGATCAAATGCGGGCAAAAAGTCTGCAGCTTTATTCAGTCCTGTGCACAAACACATTCACTTGAGTTCCCAAATTCCCTTTTGGCGCACACTCTCCTGAGTATCCATGGCTGAACCTCTTGACACCTCATCTGTTGTCCTGCATTGCTTGCGTGGGCTTTAATTGAAGACAGTTTGTTTCTGCTGCGTAGCATCATCTCTCCCATCCGCCCCTCTCCTCCATGGGTCAGTGAGATCCAGCGGATTTCTCCACTCCGGCTTCGGCCCGATGCCTTATTGCTATTTGCCTCCTGCCGTCCTGGGAGAATATGTTAGATTGAAGTTATTTTATGCTTGGCTTAACACTCTCACTTTCAGTCTTCTGCATCGTATCTCTTTGGCTTTCCCTTCTTGTCCTATTCTTGTCTGGCCTGTTTTGGTGTTTCCCTCATTCCAGAAATACTTGATGCAGAGAGAGCAAGACAGAGACCGAGAGGAGCAGAAGCATGAAAGGTTTCAGAGGTCTCAGTGCTGGGATAAAAGCGAGTGAGTGAGCAATCTGATATAAATCAACAATCCTCTGGAGTTTTAAACCTTAGAAGGCAGGTTTTTAAAAGAGGTGGTCTCAGGGTTTTTCTCTAATGTACAGTAATATCTGTTACACAGTCCACTGCTGCTTCTCCATAAGGACAAAGTTCAGAATGTTGATTTTCTAAAGTGTTTACACTGTAAATGTACAGTCAATGTATCATTTCTGATGCAGTTCATTTATCTAATGAAGGAACTGATTCAATAAACACTATGATGAGAGAAAATACACTGTGGGTACGTTTCTGAATATATTATTGCAGAGCTCTAATATTGTATGTACAATAACATTCACAAATAAACAGTGATGTGGCTAACTGGAACAGGTACACTATTATAAATACACATATCTACTGTCACTTTAGATAATACATTTGCTGCTTTAAGTTAGTAACTTCCTGGCACTGGTTGACCGGTCAGTGAATAAACAGCCTTATTGGTATTTTGGTCCATCAGTACATGTAAAACGACATTAGCTAAAGGGCATCAGCTAATCGCACACAAACATGCCTGTAGTATGTGACTTTGTTAACAATGGATACAACTCACTTTGTGAGATGTTCTAGCAGACGTGTGCTGTTTTCTTTTGAGTTGTTCTCTTGGCGTGAGCTTGCTTCACTAAGTGTGATTCGCATTAGGAGGATGAGGGTAATGAACTGAAAGGCTGCTGTGTGAATGTGTGTGTAGTGACCCTTCAGCTCCTGCTCGTTGGCAGCAATGTCCTCCTGATTCTTTCCATTCCTCATCATCTCATCCCAGTATGACATTTGGCGGCATGTGTGAGCACACAACTACACACTGTTTATTCACAAACTAGCCTGGACATTCAAATACACACATACATATTTGTAACTTCTGTTGTTTTTAGCATGATGGAATGCTCTTTTCTATCCCCTGAATACATGATTTAGTCATATGGACTGTCCCCTGATGTTCTTATAGTAGACATATATATTTGTTATAAATAAAAACAGATTATTGGACTATGTTTTACAAGAATCTACATTTTCAGTCTTTAAACTGCAAAATTTCACATTTAATCAATGTGTTGCTTGCTTTGTAATTATTCTTGAACTTTACTAGCAATTTATGAGTGATAATACTTTCAAAGTTAATCATATACCAAATGTATCTTTCGGTATACATGGGCTAGAAGTGCTCAGACTCTATGAGAACTAAACGCCGCACACTGAGGTGCAGAATCCTCTGACAGATGAACCGTATAAAACCGCGACGGCGACAGCCACATGTTTAACGTGATTCTGCATCTGGTTTTGTTTTCATGTTTTGTCAAGCATCAGACCAACATGAAGTCTGAAGGCTTTGTGGGGCGCCCAGTCGGTAAACAATCCTGAAACATGCTTGTGAAAAGCAAACCGACACTGCCCACAGAGTTCAGCCCAATAATGGGCTTGAGGTGAATGCTATCCTCCAAAGAGCACACTGAAGATTTTTCAAGCAATATTGAGTTCACCGCAGAACAGTCAAATAAATGTTATGGAATAGAAACGTTGTGGTGAAATTTGATGAATGGATGGGCAAATGCATTCTGATTAGGTCCTAAATTGCATGGCTTGTTTCACCATCTTAATTTATTCATTTTCTCATTACCTATGCAAGTTCTTCTAAAGCAAAGGACATTCTTAGTAATGTATGGTAAATAGAGCATGTAAGACTACACCTGTCCACTCCATGTGTCCTCATAGACTAACTCGGTACGGCTCTCCCCCAACCGTCATCATACACCTCTTTATATGTTAGCTAGCGGCTAGACTGTAAGGAAAAGCCTTTACAGAGCTTCACACGTATCTTTTTATTGCAGCATACATCAAGTATGTTGAGACATCCGAAAGAGACTGCGAGATCCGCGCTGATCCATTAATCATCATTCATTCTATGTTAATAAATTCAGAATTTTCCCATTTACCATGCGAGGCCATCCGCGCACGCTGGTAACGCAACCTTTTCAGAGGCCATAAATCACAGAGCCTGACTCATCTGACAGAGAGGCCTAAACACAGGCACACAGTCAGTCCTGCGGGCACAAACACACAATCTAATGTACTCACGTCAGAACTGGGAATCGACGGTGTGGCAGAGCTGCTGGAGACAGCCGTGCTGGTGGCAGCGGTGGGATCGGTAAAAGCCAGAGGCCTCATTTCCTTTGTAGCGTCGTAGAAGCTTTTTCAGCTACCACGCGCAAAAACAAGTGTTGGCAGGCAAATAATACTTAGAGGAAACCACACTAGCTATTATGGGACAATGTTGCCTTCCAGGAGTGATGTGTACCTGTCCAATTGATGGGAGGGTGTCAATAAATGTAATAAGAGGTGGAGCTGGTATTTAGTTCGGCCGTACAGGGCCTTTCAAAACATTTCAAATTTGTTGGACTGGGAAAAAGCTTCAGATGTTAAATATGGCAGCTAATTATTGCTTGAATTTCAGAGGGAGTATGTGAAAGCAGAAGCCAAAATTAAAACTTTCTTTCTTTCTTTCTTTCTTGTGAAAAAAAAATATTTTCAACTAATCTTTGCCTTTTTTCTCAAAACTGTCAATATTATGACAGTTGTGAACATAGTTATTATCAGCTTTGATAATAAGATTTTGCATAAATTTTATTTTAAAAAATTAAAATGAATATACTGTATATTATTTATTATTTTGTTATGAAATTAACTGTCTTATTCCCATTCTTATTCATGACAAACCATGATGAACCACTGTTTCTTGACAAATCTGCAACTGTGACAAAAACATAAGTATCCATAGCGATTGTGTTCCTTTCTATTTATTTATTTTTTATTTTGGTAGTTTAATGCCAGGAATACTATTTTTTAACCATAAACCTGTTACGGTAAATTTCACCATGAGGTGAATGTTAGAAGACACAATAAATGTAGGTTTGTATTTTTTTAACACTGTCATTCTCACAATATGGCATTTAACCATGTATTATTGCCGTTCCTAATCAGGATAACAGCTAACTGCTAAATAATTGTATCATTTAATTGCCAAAGCCATTTTTTTCATCAAAGTTTTCATTTGGCAGATGATGAAGAGTGTTTCACCAAAGGGTGTCAACGCTTTGTATTTCATTGAAACATTGTATTTCATGAATTGTGATGTTCGTAATTATAAATAAAAAAAATACAACTGCTATGTAGAAAGTTGTTTATGAAATAGCAAAATGCCTTTAGTGCTGCAAAACCCAGATTTCCTCGGAGAATGTGCTGTCTGACAAGCGCTGTGTGATCTGCAGTGTGCTTCCCTGAAAATCCACACAATATCGACATTCTCTTACTGAACCTGAGCCAACCAGTAATCAAGTGTTATTGTAGTTCACAAACATTTATCGGATTAAGCTACATTATTTTTAGCCTTGGGGAACTGTTTTCATTGTCCTCACATTTACCTCTCAATATTTACAATACCTTACATCCTCCAGAAGTCACATGACAAACATAGCCTTGCTGTGTGCTGCAGATTAAAAGATTATGGAGGCTTTTTGTGTAGCGAGAGCCTATAAAACTATTATTGTCAATAGGACCTCGGATTCTTGTTGAGATGCATGTTCTATACTCATATACGCCAAATCTACCCTGTCCTATCCGTCCTGCAGAACACTTGTGTGTGCGCGCGCGTATTCATTTGATCAACAATACTGTAGAAGCAGTAATAATGTGAAATTGTATTGCAATTTAAAATAAATGTTTTCTATTTTAATTTATTTTAAAATGTAATGTATTCCTGTGACGGCAAAGCTGAATTTTCAGCAGTCATTACTCCAGTCTTTAGTGTCACATGATCCTTCAGAAATCATTTTAATATGCTGATTTGGTTTAATAACATTTCTTATTATTATCATTTTTGAAAGAATTTGTGCTGCTTAATATTTTTTTTCAAGATTCTTTGATGAAGAGAGAGTTTAAAAAACAGCATTTATTTGAAATGGAAATGTTTTGATCATTTTAATGTGTCCTGACTCAATAAAAGTACCAAGTTTTTATTAACAAGGCCATTTTATTGTCATTTAGTGCTCAACTTCAGCTGCGACTGGCTTTAACCAATCGGTGAGATTTGTCACTTGCAGTCGGGAGAGGAGTTATAAATAGAGACATGAAGAGGGGCACTTTCTGCTTTACACAGTGCTTGCGAACTTTATCACAGATGAAGTGGATTAGATGCCATATTTGTCAAATACACATACTTCAGATGTTTTCATGTAGCAACAGAAACACTTTTATACTCACTGCTTTATGTACTGCTTAATACAATGTCTGTATGTACAAGAATAAAGTTCAGCATAAGCCAACACTATTTAAATACTAATAAAATGGAAAATTTAGTTTTATTTTGATACACATGACACAATATATATTAAGATTACGCAGAAATAAAAAAAAATGTGAGTATGTCTCAGAATAAATAATATCACACATCATTGTCATTGGTGAATCCAGCCAGATGTGAAACAGGTGTGTCACAAAATGAGCCAGCTCTTTAATCACTTTTGCCATACTTTAATAGCATACATTACAGTGACGTGGCATCGGCAGAGTCTCAACTCGGACAAAATTTAGAACCGGCATTCACCACTTCAAGTCAGACGCCGATCAGTCTGCGCAGCTCCACATGAAGTCGAACACACTTCTTGTCTTTGGGATGGTGCACTTGGTCCAGGTCCAGTAGCCTAATGAGGTGGTTTTGATTGGCCTTGTCCCACAGGATCCAGAATCTCTCTTTCTCGCTCTCTCTCACTCACTCAGAAACACACCTCCATACTTCATCGAGGCACTCTCTAAATGACTTAATTGATCTAATCACTCACTCGATTGGTCAGAGCCATGCATCTTTTTCATGGCCAACCCTCTAGACGATGACATTGTCTTCTGTTCCTGTGAGTCCAGCATTCTCCGGTACTGTGACAAAAGTGGCCCAGGGGCTTGGCAGGGCTGCCTCTACTCTCAGCCTCTTAACCTTGAGACTTTTCAGTGTCTAAAATAGCAGAAACTTTATGTCAGTGTTGTCATTGAAGTCATTGTTGACTTGGTTTACAGTAGTAATTCACTAGATAAATGCATTTGTGAAGCTTGTTCTGGACCAGTTATGACTACGCTGAGAAATGGTAACCACGTTTTTTTGAAAGAGGAATAGTTTCAATTGGTTTTCAGAAAACTTTACATTGAAATCTATTTTCACTTTTTGGGCATAGTCCTAAAATGCAGAATCCCAGAGGAAAATATTGCTTCTCAGAGGTTGCTAAAGTTTCATTTCAAGCGTCCACTTTGTCTCCTAAATTCTTTAGAAACAATTGACACAGTATAGAGCTATGACATATCTTTGAATAAAATATATCAAATTATTATAGCCAATGAGAAATGTTGGAGTTAATATTGATATCTACAATGTTTGATTGCAGACTTGTATATCTTGGCAAGTTTGAACAAAGTTTGAGGTACTTTTTAAAAAAAACTTCTGAAACTGTAGAAGAAATACATACAAGATAACTGGAGTCTTTTTCTCAGGAAGAAGCAGGAGTCCCCATTTAAGCTCACTGTTTCTCTTTCATTTGTGAAGGTTCGCTCAAATAGGATCTGTTTTTAACTAGTCCCTACAGTTCCAAAATAATGGCACTGTAGCTGTGATGCGGAGTAAGACCTCAAACCTGTAAACATGAAAACATTCAAAACAGCAGCTTTTGATTTAGTTAGTCTCACATTGATTCAGTCCCTCCACGTTTTGCATCCCATTTCCTTATCTAAGTAAAACAAATAAGCTCGACACCTATAAATCCTCAGGGAGACCGAATTCCCCTGAAAAGATGCATGGATGTGCACCTAAATGCCACTGGAGAGATGATCAACTACAGACACCCTCTGCATCCCCACCTCATTATACTTCCATACTATGAGCCTCTTTAATACCCAGCCTTCCTAAAGAGCAGGTAATGGCAGAGCGGGCTAAAGGGATGTGGAATTAAGCCGTTTTACACCAAAGGGTAATTTGGTTTGATAAATGTTCCGTCATGGCTAACTAATAATACATATTTTAAGGGAGGGGGTGGGGGTGGGGGTGCTCCTTTGCGCTAGGAAAAAGGTGGCAACGTTATTAATGGCACCGACCACGCTATGTCTCACGCAGGGTTACGGCACAAGGTCAAAGCACGTTTCACTGAATTAAAAGCCATTTTGAGCTATGGCACTCCTAATCAGCTCAGACCTAGAGGTGCATAGCTCAGGTATAATGAGGCACCAATGAATTTAAATAAACAGGGTGAATATGGTGATTTATAAAGGCAATGTGCTATCCTTATAGCTCATTAGCAATGACGGATACTTCTTATTCTTTCAAGCTCTTTTACCCATAGGACTTGAGCTTTTAACCAAGTAATATCCGCCTCTATTGTCAAGAGTGTGCATTCCAGGCAAGACATTTATCCTAGTCATTATGAAGAGTGCGGACACAATGCAAGATTAATGGTAATGTATGCCATCTAAATAAACGACCCCCCCCCCCTTCTCTTTTTTTTTTTGTCTGTGTAGGACTAACGCTTCAACTCGACTTTTTTTGCTGCATGCGAATTCATCTTCATATTTTATCCCAGCTCTGTTTTTTCTCTCCAATGAACAGAAGAATAATCCTTGATTCAGAAAATGTTTTGCATTTCAAGGAACATTTTTTTTTCTTTCTTTCTCCAGCTAGAGGTGGGGGTCTTACTCATTCGATCACTTCTATAAATGATAATATTTTTGCTCCAGAAAGTTGCTAGGGCTGAATTTAAAACCTGATATAAAGTAAATTCAGAGTGTTAACACGCTAATTAGGAACTTTCTTGGAATAATGATGCTTGATGCTCGCTCACTCTTCGGCTTCGAGAGGGAATTCATTCTAACGTTCCAATCGTCTGACAGCGAGGGTGAGGGCTTCTTTACCCCTCTTAACTTTCTCCTTTAACAAGTATTGATCTAGCTGAGTGCAATTACCAAGGTCCTCTTAGCTCGGCGTGTTAAATAGCGTAGCTTAGGCTAATGACCCTGCTAGCTTTGCCGCGGGCATTAGCGATGTAGTGTGCTGAGGCGTGCCAGCGGTCGCGACCACCCACCGCTCAGGTTGGGACACGCCAGCGTATTAGTGACTTCATCAGGCCTTTTGTTAGGTACCCTGCTTTTTGTGTTGCCCTTGAAGAAGAGACAGGCAGAATGTGGCAGAACGTCTTGATGATATTATTCACAGGGCTGACTTTGGATCAGTGGTTCTGCAAAGCCGGCCTTTAATGTATTCCTCCCAGCCTTATCGCTCTCTCTCCGCTCCAACAGGGAAAGAGCAGAAGTCTTTCATAACTGAACTTTCGTCTCTGTTTTCAATCAGGTATATTAAGGGAAAATAGCTCTGAACGTATCATGACTTTGAGGATCTTAGGGAGCTGTAGAAATTATTTGTACTGGAAAGGTCCTTTCAAAGCTCGAGAGCATACCCCATTTCAGTCCTCTGTAAAATGTCAACGGGCGTCAGTCCCCACATTCAGCCTTTTACAAATCCACCCTCTAAGTGCTTCAGAACTATAATTTATCAGACACACACTCATTTCAAACAGACACTTGACGGAGGTCTGTTGAGACATTCAAGTTCTCACCAGGAGTGAACGTCAAAGTGATCAGCACATTATCTCTAATTACGTTACGTCAGGAAGTTTTAACAGTCTTTTGAAAAGATCACTGCTTCATAGTTTTGCTCTTCACATCCAACAGGCGGATTCCAGGATTCCAGGAAGTGGGATCAAGATCCTCAGAAATATGAGAAATATTCATCAGTTTCTTGCTTTTAGTTCCAGAAGTTAAATAATTCAGCACATAATTATAAATAAATTAATAATAAAAATCATAAATGTGAATCATGAATGGATTTATCGTGGTTGCATTTTAATGATATTTTTTCACATGAATGGAGAATGCATTTGAGCTGGTCTGAGGGACTGGTTCCGATTTCTGACCAATGAATTTTCTGTGTTTCTGTCCAAACACCCCAAGGACCTGTGGTTTATGTAACTTGATGAGGATTTTTTACATACGAATACACTCTAAAAAATGCTGTGTTAAATACAACCCAGTGCTGGGTTAAAAAGGGACAAACCCAAACTATTGGGTGTTTTGGTCCTGCTATTGGGTTGTTTTGACCCAGCGGTTCGGGATGTTTGAACCCAACCGCTGGGTCAAAACAAACAACCCAATAGCTGGGTTTGTCCCTATTTAACCCAGCACTGGGTTATATTTAACCCAGCAATTTTTAGAGTGTAATTCCTAAAAAAAAACTGAAAGATTTATAATTAAAATAGTTTATCAAGTAATATTTATTAGAAATTTTTGACAAAATTAAAAAAAGTTTTATAGATAATTATATTAATTTAACCTTTTCAGTGGTGAGTTTAAAATATTCTAGCGGTCACCCCAGAGTGAGTTTTTTAGGCGACCGTTATTTTAGAACGTTTTCCCTTACTGTTTCCATGGCAACACATCATGCTTGTCACGTGACACACCGTGGCCACAATAACACTGTATGACAGATGGATCGCTTTTATTTCATTTTTCTTTTTTTATTCAAAATAGTCATAAACTTGCATACCATGTCATGAACAATCTGATATTTTCCGATTCACAAATATGTGTAAATGAGTGTGTTTTGTCGTTTAAAAACCTTTCTAAATGATCTTGATCGTGAACTGTAACGTGATAAGGGCGCCGCCACGTTTGTTCGCGCTGCAGTTCAGAGTCCTGTCAGTTGGATTTACAGCACATGAATTCATAATTTTCTCCCGAAATACATGCAAATAAGTGCCCGGTGAACTGGGAGAAGAATAGAGTGAACTTTAAATGTATTGTTTTACTAGTACTTATATGTATTTAAATATCTGAAACCTAAAATAAACATTATGTGGTTAAAAACACTGCATAGTTGTGATTATATGACAAGTGCAGCTGCGTCTCAGCGCCAGCCAAAGCGCAAAAACGCAGTTTGAATTAGGCAGTTATGTGACGTCACCGAACGTTCTAAATCCCATATGTGGGACCGTACTCCCAGGGGCACAAAAATAAAAATCCCATATGTGGGACCGTACTCCCAGGGCCACGAAAATAAAAATCCCATATGTGGGACCGTACTCCCAGGGGCATGAAAATAAAAATCCCATATGTGGGACCGTACTCCCAGGGGCATGAAAATAAAAATCCCATATGTGGGACCGTACTCCCAGGGCCACGAAAATAAAAATCCCATATGTGGGACCGTACTCCCAGGGCCACGAAAATAAAAATCCCATATGTGGGACCGTACTCCCAGGTAGTGTTGCTTTCGTCAACAAAAATTATGACTAAATATCGTCGTCAACGAACCTTTACCACATGACGAAAACGAGACGAGACGAAAATGCTGGACATGTGACGATGACTATAATTAAATGAATAATGCAATATTGTTGACGAATAAAAAAGAGAACAAATGTGGTTTACGAAATAAAAACTATGCTAAAATGTCTCTTCATTTTCGTTGACCAAAACGAGACGAAACGAAATGTTATAATGTTATTTCGTCTCGTTTAGTCGCGCTATTATTATTATTTTGCAGTATTTCTGTTTCCTGTGTCTCACTTCATGGGCTGCATCAGGTCGATGTCATTTCCTCAAGCCCCACTCGCGGCATTATTTAGATCAGTGTTTCCCAACCGGGGGTCTACCTGTGTACATGTAAAAGAATTAATTTTTGACTAATGTTCGCACATTTGCTAAAATGTTCAAAAAAAGCAGCTATTATATAATATCCATTTCTAATGTCGCCAATAATTAGAGATGCACTGAAATTCCGGCTGCCGAAAATTAGTTCACCGCTCAGGTTTCACTTTCACGTGGTGTGACGCTCTGTGTATTATCCCGCTCTATGCATGTGCGCTCCACTCAGTCGATCCACGGCCCATCCACTCGTATACCGGTCATGCTCATCGGAACAGCAAAGTTCACTCAAAAATCGAGCTGACAGGAAACATCGATGTAATACAGTATCGTTTCTGTTTGCAATAGCCCTACTGTGCTGTAACAAGGTGTAATGGGTAAATGGGCAACTCTGGTAACGCTGACCTCTCATTCATTGATCTGCTAACCGTTACGCTCATGTGTCCTCTGATAATAATAGCTTTCCAGGATTAAACATTATTTGGATAATTGGTTAAAAAAAAAAAAAAAAATCTCTTAACCCTACTGTTGTGTTAGACCTACCTGAAAAACTAAAAAAAGCTATTTATTTCATTTTTAGGCCTATCGTTATTTTTTATTTGTGCTATCATTAGTAATTTCTTTATTTTTTCTTATTTTAGAAATCCTAGATATCTCTGCTTACTGCAACAAAATTACCAAACTGTAAAATCAAAAATACACTGAGTGAGCAAAATTTGTTTAATTACCATTATAATTAGCTATCTCACAATGTTTACATATGTATAAAAGCCTACATTAAAATCTGTCATATAAATTGGTCTCTTCATTAGAAATTAGCCTACTGATTGCAACCATTGATAGACACATTTTTTTTTTATAATATTAAAAATATCTGTATGACATTATATTCTGCAGTCCTCCCCTGTTGTACCAAATATCTATGCTTTTAAAATTATCATATCGAAGTTAAAAATTCAAATATTCTGACAAAATAAATTTTGTAGGGTGCCAAAAGTTTGTTAAAATTTCCAAAGAGTGCCGCGACAAAAAAAAGGTTGGGAAACACTGATTTAGAAGACGAAAACTAAACAAAGTTAAGTCTGACACAGAGAGAAAGGGACCGATGGCCGGCCAGCCTGGGTTCGTCTTTATTTAAATTTATGTTTGTGTACTTCTAACATGTTTGGTTGGTAAAATAAATGTTGTAAATTCAAATCAGAGCGTCTTCCGTGTCTGGAATGGATGTATTCTTGAGTCTAAAATGTAACAATAATATAATAAGATAACCTTGTTTGAAATGGGTTTGGCTAAAAGAAAATTTTGGTTTCGTCTATACTACTAGGTACTTATACTAAATTGACTGGGTTAAATAGAATTGCATTTCTAAAAAGAGACTAAAATACAATTTTCATTTACTAAAACTAGACTAAATGTCATCAGTTTTCGCTGACTAAAACGACTAAAATGTCATCAGTTTTCGTCGACTAAAACCAGACTAAAATGCTCAGAATTTTAGTCGACTAAAACTTGACTAGACTAAAAAGAATATGAACGTGACTAAAACTAATAAAAACTAAAATGACAGCTTCACACAAAGACTAGACTAAAACTAAAATTAAAACAGGCCGCCAAAAACAACACTACTCCCAGGGGCACGAAAATAAAAATCCCATATGTGGGACCGTACCGCTCAACAGGTTAAATAATTCATTATATTAATAGTATTAAAAAAAAAACAAAAAAAACTAAACATTAAAATGTATACTTTTCTGTGACCTTATATGATTTGATCAATTTCTCCGATATTTCCAAGATTTCCGTGACCATGCGATCCCTGGCAAGAATAGTGTGTGAGGGCCGCCCTTGTGCTATACGAATGCCTATGCCAGGATAATATTTAATAAGATGAACTTTAAAACATATTTAACGATTGGTAATAAATGATTCATTGTGAAATAATTTGAGAGTTTCAAGGCTGATGAAACTCCTTAAATGTGGTCTAGAATCGTCTTAACCAATTACCGGTAATATTTATTCTGTTAATTTGACAAAATATCGAACTGAAGTCACCAGCCCCAAGTAACACACACCGAAAATTGCGTTCATTTACTCACTCAACTCTTGGACAGTAAACAAAGAGTGGCTGTTTAGGGCTGGAGGTCATAGTTTCTTTTCTGGCTTTCAGCAGGTCAGGAGCTCCTGAAACGAGGCCCTCTGCACCCCCCCACCACCTTTTCCCCGTGAGCGTCCAGCTCTACTCGCATGCTAGCTATGATTAATGTCAACGCCGTCCAGCCACAACCCTTTCTGCAGCAGATAATGCCAGGCAGCAAGCGCACTTGACACTTTTAATGTATAATTAAGTAGAAAAAGTCAGCACTGGCTATGCAAATTTTTTCAAATGATAAATGAGAGCGGGAGGCGGCAGGGATTGATTTTGTGTAAATGAAACTAATTATGGAAATGTCAAACATAATTAATAAAACAGGTTTAAGCTGCAAAACACTGTCAATGGAATGAATGAGGAGGCATTGGCGCCCATTGTTTGGGCTTTATTTAGGCCATGGTGTTGTGCTTGTTCGGCGCTCCCCACCCTCGCACCCTCTGCCTCCCGTTCCCCGAGAGGGGGGGAAATAAATTTGCTTGTCTCTCGGTTGACTGTAGAAATTAATAGCTGGAATCTTGTCCCATCCAAGTGTTACATTCCCGTGCAGGACATTAACATAACTAATTTAAAAGAACCCAAATGACTGCATAATGGAGCACTGTCAGCGTGTATGACACTCGCTGGTCATACCAAATTAGCTCGCTTTCATAATTGAAAATTTTCCCCAGTTCCAATTTTTCCACTGTTTTTTCATCCTTTGGCTCCTCTCGTCGCACATCAACTTTTCATTCAGGAGTTAAACAAAGGATTTGTGATTTACAAAAAGCCATGTTTGACCTATAATTAGTGGAATGGAGATGGGGTGGTGCGATTGGGCACGCGTACGAGAGGAGTCGGATTCTGAGACGTGGTAATGATGCCGGAGATCTTGCGGCCTCTGGGGAAGCACAAGACTAATGGAATGGGCTATTTTTATGGGGATCTGGATAGTAGGGGCCTGGAGAGGCCAAAGGAGCTGCACTGCGGGGTGAATCAGCAGGGCAAACACCCAGACTGGCAGCCCCAACCCAAGTCATCAGTCCAGAGTGTCAGAATGACACACACTCACATACACACATCTGCTACCACCCTTGCTAGAACATCTGCCACTCTTTAAACACACACACTGTGTTGTTCAGCAGGCCAACCAAGCAGAAAAAAAACTTAAAATACCTTCAGAAATGAAACTATCCAGGGTACTGGGTAAAAATGCGATGAAAGTGGCAAAGGACAATGAATGATCTGTAGTAAATTGATTGATTTATTGAATTTAATTGATTCACTTGGCATATTTGATGTAAATAAATGATACACTCTAAAAAATGCTGGGTTAAATACAACCCAGTGCTGGGTAAAATAGGGACAAAAAATTGTGTTGTTTTGACCCAGCGGCTGGGTTTTCTGTCCCCCACCCGTTCACCATGCTTTCCACCCCACCAAAACCTTCCACCTGCCCCGTAGTAACCCAACCGCTGGGTCAAAACAACCCTATTGCTCGGTTTGTCTCTATTTTACCCAGCACTGGGTTGTATTTAACCCAGAATCTTTTAGAGTGTACATGAATGAAGGAAAAATATATATTTTCCTTACCTCAAAAAAGGTTAAAAATGCCCTAGAAAATAAATTCGAATTTTAATACATATATTTAAGCCAAATATTTTTATGGAAAATGTTTTTGAAAGATGCCTCTTATGCTCACCAAGGTTGCATTTGTTTGGTCAGAAATACAAGGAAAAACCTTAATATTGTAAAATGTTATTACAATTTAAAATAACGGTTTTCTATTTGAATGTCTTTTAAAATGTCATTTATTTTAGTACTGGCAAGGCTGAATTTTCAGCAGCCAGTACTCCAGCCTTCAGTGTCCCTTCAGAAATCAAATCATTCAAATGTGTAGAATATGTTGATTATACTAACAATATACATACTTTAATGTGTAAATATACATTGAAACCCTCTTTAAATAAATCCATTCATGATAAAACACGAGCATGCATGTCAAAATCCTCAGACAGCATATTACTTACAATATAGTGAATGTTTAAGAGGAAGATGATATTTGTTCAATGCTAGAATTGCAAACATATAAAAGGACACATAATTAATAAACTGTAACAGGAATGTTTGACTGTACTTTTACTACAACACTTCATGCAACCTCTCATTATGCTCTGTTTTTTTTTAACTCCTGCACGTCACAACGTTCATAAGAAAGGAGAAATTAGTGGTAGTTCATAATGAGTGTGGTCAAATGTTTTGTGTTAAGCTTAGGGATATAATTTGATGTGAATTATTATCACACACATTTCTCCAGGAGCACTTAAAATCTCATCTTGCACACATTAGAGGTGGTCTATCTCACTGCGGCACATACTCATGCCATTTAAACTTTATTGCCTGGTCTTGTTCGGTGGCGTGTGAGAGTCAACAGTGATTGTGTTGCATGTTTTTAAGAGCTATACTTTGCTAGGGTATCCAGCAAAGAGAAAACTGAAATGTTTTAATTTCACCAAGGCACATTAGACATGCAAAATCATGTCCTTATGATTTTGTTTTAAAGTACGTTTTTGATATAGAGACTGGTTAAAAGAGCATTTTAACTTTAAGTTATGGCTGCTGAGTTGCTTAATTGCCGTTCACCTTGAGCAAAGCTCATTTATTCATGTGTAAATAGTTAACATTTGCTCACTGTCAAAAGTTTTCTGTAAGCATGGTTGCATTCAAGCAGTTCATACAAGCTGTTTCAAGCACTGTTTTAGTCGTCAGATATATTCATCTGTGTTACCAGATGAAAGTCACTTTTTTGGCATCTTACTTTCACCCTCCAAAATGGATGCATCTAAAGAAAATGTAATAATAATAATAATAATAATAATAATATCAACATAACATAAAATACTTCTGAGAAATGGGTTGTTTGTCATCATAAATTATGTATAGTAGACACTTGTATGAATGCCTGGATGTTACTACATGTACAATACCAATCCAAGTGTCATTTTCAAACAAATTATAATACCTTTACATTTTCATGAAGATATATGAAGTCACTTTTCCTCAGTTTTCCAAAAGTTCACACAGGGTGTCCTATCAAACTCATACATGTTTTAATGTTGCTTGAGTGTTAAATACTTTTTCAGTATTTAAGTAATGGTATAAATTATAAAACTGTGTCATGTAACACGTTCATAATTTGCATAGCTTATAACACGCGTGTTCTTAGATTGAAATTGAGTGATACTGCAAAGGCCTCATTTTCTTGGTCTTCTTGTTTTCCTTGCTTTTTTTGTCTTTCTCCTTTTCACTTTTGCTCCCCCTTTCCATTTTTGTTCTGTAGTATTTGTTTTTCTTTTGCTTGCCATTTCTTGTCAGAGGAATTCCTGAGCTCAGAGCTGCCTCCAAATGCCAGGGGTCGTGGGTCAAACATATGCAGCATGTGCAACAATTTATTACTACACATTTGCTTTGAGATTTTTCTCCCCTGACAATCTTAAGTAAATTATACTCTCTGCTCTGAACAAGAGACTGGGCTTACCCTGTCTCTATATGGACATTCTCAAATCCAACATGATTGGCTGGAGCCTCAGAGATTCTAACAATCCCAGAAGGCTTTGGACTCTGTGCTAGTGACATGGCAGTCTGTGTCGGTATTTATAGAAAACATATGCAAAAAGGGCTGGTGGCACCTCCGCATGCGGGAAAGAGCTCTTGACAGTTAAATACGAATGGAGAGCAGAGTACCATAGTCTAGAACAAATTTAATCAGCGAAAGGTACCTCACCTCCTCATTTCATTTGGATATGGTGGATGGCGACGTCAAAATATGTACATTTATCCCTCCCAAGCATATTCTTTATTCTTGAAGGCTCATTATTTCTGGGGGTGTACAGAAGGGACCTCAGGCCCTGGACTCCAAACCAGGTTGGTATTAATCAAAATGTATAAAGGCTGAAGGATGGAAATGGGTTTATATGGCCAGCAGAGCAGACACAAAAATTAATGCACAAATAAGATTCTTAATGATAAAAAATAATATAGAAACGTATCTTTTTTTATTGTTATCTCTGCATATAATTATTTTGTTATATTTGTATACTTAGCAATACTATCTATCTATCTATATATCTATCTAACTATCTATCTATCAATCTATCGTTCTTATCTACGATCTTCTATTACGCCTAGCATCCATCTGACCGTTCGTCTGTCTGTCCGTCCATCCATCCATCCATTGTACTTCCATCCATCCATCTATTGATTGCTCTATCAATCGTTCTATAATTTATTTATCATTCTACCTACAGATCTATCGTCCATCCATCCATCCATCCATCCACTCTGTTGTTCTATCTACAATATCGTTCTATCATACTATTTATTATTTACTACAGAGCTACGTTCCATCCATCCATCCACCATCACTCTGTTGCTTCGATCTACAATATCGTTCTATACAGCTAGTTATTATTCTACCTACAGAATCTATCGTCCAGCCATAATCCATCATCCACTTGTTGTTCTATCTACAATATCGTTCTATCATCTATTTATTATTCTACCTACAGATCTATTGTCCATCCATCCATCCATCCATCCACTCTGTTGTTCTATCTACAATATCGTTCTATCATCTATTTATTATTCTACCTACAGATCTATCATCCATCCATCCATCCATCTGACTGCATGGCCTTAAAACGGAAAAAGTATTTATTCATGTGTTGCCTCTAATTATTCCGATAAAAGAGATCATTAAATCATTTTAATTTGCCTACCATGCAGACAACTTTTACCAACTTTTTTGTAACTTAGCACAAAGAAAGTAAACACTGGCTCATTTAATGTTCTCGCTCACTTCATCGTTTCCGAGCTTCATTTCCTCCTGTGAGACAGCCATGCCCTGAGAATAAGTGGATGACACTCAGACGTTGTTTTCGTCTGGTAAGTTCTTCCCCTCGCTATAATTATACAATGCCATCCTAAAGCTTCAGGAAATGTGATTCACAAGACCTGAGGCACTCCAACACATTCTCCAACACATACACAAACACACACTCACACATGCGCACACAGTACAAAAGAAGCTCTTCGCTCCTGCTATGCCATTTTGACCCAGTTATGCAGGTTAACGTTCTCTAGCGGTGTACGAGAACCCTGCCTCCTATAGGCACTGCAACACCCACTTACAGAGCCAAGGGTGAGCGGTTTGAGTTGCACAACAAACCCTCAGACATTGAAAATACTTGGTGTTTATCAGTAGCCGAGGATGGATGGGGGGGCGTTAGCGTAAGGAAAAGACATCGAGAGGGGAAAAAATGCTGTGAATTGAAACTTGCAAACTTTCTAATGGAAATGGTGTTGACCCCTCGGCGGTATTGTCGGAGCTGAGGCATTGTTGCAATCAATATGCGCTCAGGGGAGAGCGCATGGGGCAAGGACCTTTCGTTCCCCACCACACCGGAAATAATGCGAGACGGTGATTTGTTATTTTCCAGACACGGAGAAAACAAGCATACGGGTGGCAGTGCACGCAGGTGCCTCATTTTGGGAATACTTCAGAGATATGAAATAAACAGAGTGAGGAAAGAAATGTATCTGCGAACGAGGGATAAACAATATCGTAGAGTTAGTGCTGGTCTGCTTTAGGCGGCGGCTGCGTGGGCAAATGGTGTTCATTAGTATTTCATAAATCATTATTGTAATATTACACTAAGTTCTAAATTTATTTTTTTTCAAAAAAGCATTATAATGTTCATAACTGAAAAATAATGCAGGAAGTCAGCTTTAGCATTACTGTCGTCTTTCCTTCAGTTTTTGGCCTCCATGAGCCTGGTGTCAGAAGTTTGTTAGAAGATTGTTTTAAATAAAAATGAACAAAAATTCCATGTTCTTGAAAGACGTCTCTTATGCTCACCAAGGCTGCATTTTTTTATAAAATACAGTAAAAATTGTAATATACTGACATTACAAATTTCTTTTCTTTTTTTCTTTTTTTGTTCCTGTGATGGCAAAGCTGAATTTTTAACAGCCATTACTTCAATCTTCAGTGTGACATGATCCTTCAGAAATCATTCTAATATAGTGATTTGATGCCCAAGAAACATTTCTATTATCATATTATCAAAATTTGAAACAGTTGTGCTCCTTAATATTTTTTATGGAGAACATGATAAAAAATGTTTTTCGATGTTCGATGAATAGAAAAAACCAGCTTTATTGCAATATAAATCTTTTGTAACATTAAAACTGTCTGTTCTGTCCGTTGATCAATGTTATGTGTCTCTGCTGAATACAATTATTAATTAAATTAATTAGTAATACACTCTAAAAAATGCTGGGTTGTTTCAACCCAATTTTGGGTCAAATATGGACTAACCCAACTGTTGGGTTAAAAAGTGAATTTAAAAATGAAACCAAAATTTAACCCAACAGTTAGGTTAGTCCATATTTGACCCAAAATTGGGATGAAACAACCCAGCATTTTTAGAGTAACAACAACAACAACAACTACAAATGTAAATATTTGATTTACAAATATTTTTATATTTTGAGCAGTCAAGTCGTTTTTGGCAAATATACTTCTTTCTTATCAAATAAAATCATTTGTAGAAGCATTTTCTTCTTTTACTGGAGTCAGTAAGTCTTGGTGTAGTTAGTCAGATTTGCTCTGATATGGTAGACACAGGCAAGCACATACATACCTATCACACTCATCCAAGCAGAAAAGCAGTAGAGCTGATGTAAAAAATAAATAAATAATTTTAAAAAACTGTTCCGCTAATAATGTGCAGTTTTATGTTTCAACCACAGATGGCGAAAGAGAGGCTGGAGTTCCATAGTGCAGCTTTAATCGAGAAGCTATCATTACTTCGGTGTCGAAATCATTTGGGCAGTTGGAGTGATGGATTAATCTCAATTGCATTTCTCGAGACTGTGTGTGTTGTGTGGAAATTGCCACCTCAAATGGCCCTGGCTGTCAGATGGCAAAAAAACAAAGCCAAAATGAGGTGTTGGATAAGTTAAGGATACCCTCATGTGAAGTGGACCACTTGCTCGAGCTCAGTATTGCCCACTCGTTTTATTGGATACCCTTTCTACTCACACACACCTGGCTGAAGTGGCCATTTAAAAGTGCCTCTTAACGTGTATAGATGCTGTTGCTAAAATGACTGTATGTAAGGGCCTCTTGACTACTCAGTCCTTCCACACTGCATATTACACACACACACACACAGACACAGCACTTATTTTCTCCCCTGAGTCTGTCCTGCTACCCTCAGAGTAACATTTCACTAGGCAGTTCATGTATTTCCATTTCATTTACTGTCTTTGCAATATGTGCGTGCTGTTCTTGAACTATAGACATGTTTGATTCCCATGTAACTCTTGCACACATGATGAAGGGCCCTTGAGAACTGAAAAGTCAGAAGTGTGATTCTGAATATAGGTGTTGTGCAGCTTCTCTTCTCTCAGCTCAGTGTCTTTGATAGCATAGATTAGAACATTTTGTCTGTGGACATAAGGCTGGGATAAATCTGTGCTTGGATACCAGATGCAGCTGTGATTCCTAAAAGGGCAGATGCTGTTCACATGCTAAGCGTTTGTTCAATGTGGAATACTCTCTTATTCTCTTTCTAGAGGGAATTAACTAAGAATTATGCCATTGTTCATGTGCACATGCATTATGTGCTGTTTTACCTGATTTAAGGAATTATGCAAATAATGTCACAAATATGACCAAAAATAAAGAATTGGCTCTATTTCAATTCATGATTGTGAATTTGAATTGAATTGGCCATGGCTCACGGGAAGTTCATTTGGAATTTAAATTGACCGACTATCTATTTATCTATCTATCTGTCTGTCTGTCTGTCTGTCTATCACTAGTTTTGTAAAGTCACAATCTATTATTCGAATATAAAAGGAAATATGTTTGCAGTGAAAAGAATGCCAAAGTCTTCACTGTTGTTTAGTGAGTTCTCCCCTCATTTCTCTTTCTTTGGGTTTTTCAATTTATGACCACCTGGCAGAACGCTCCAGTCTAAAACACCTGACTGCAGCCTGGGAAGGGACCTTTGCATCTGTGTGTATGTGTGTGTTTGCATTATATGTAACTGGTCTTCTTTCATCTTCGCTGACAATGTCAAGTTTCCCTGCGTGATCCACCAAGTGCGTATGCGTGCATCTCCTCACCCACCCCCCAACGTCCATCATCCTGTCACACACTCTCACACATCTGGCCATCTGCCCAGATATGTGTGTGACTGTGAGTGTGTTTGGGTGGGTTTGGGTGTCTTGTTGATCCTAGCTCACCCTCTCTTGTCAATCTAGCATTACCCAAGGCCTCTCGTCCTGCCCTGCTTCTTGACAAGCATCAAACTCCTTTCCACAGCACTCTTTGTTTCTTTGGTCTTCACTCAATTTCCTTAGGCCGTCCCTCAGGCTCAATACATGATACTGTTCCTTGTTGTGAGAATGCTTGTTAGTCCGGAGAACTGGCTTTCTGTACTACAGTAACCGGTCAGTGAGACTGTAGTAACTCTAGCTTCTATAACTGTATCCTCTTTATCTGTAGCCTGATAAGGTGTAACCCTGCGCTTCAGTTTCCTCTCACACCTGTTTGGCTATTGTTCAGCATCGCCACTAGTGTTTCAGCTGCTACAGTAGCCCATTATAAGCCTTACTATTAAATGAATTGATCGACATTATTTTGATGTCATACTCAAGAGCCACATTGGTTTGTGAATGGACATGAAAGTTAATCTAGTGGCCAGAACAATGGCTCTCTGGATCAATTCTCTGCATTCTGAGGTGGGGCTGTATAGGGAAAGGGGGCGACAAAGGGCCAATTCTCATGTTTGGACACCGGACGGTATTTGATAGGGAGGTTCATGTAGAGAGGCTTTGTTAGGAGATGTAGAATTGTATGAGAAGGTAGGTATGTGCATGGAGGACATGAAATGGATGCAGATGTTAGTGTGTGTTTTATATATTAGCAGAGTAATTCAATATAGTGACACTACTAACATTCTTCACTACTGTAACTCAGCTGCTTTAAAAATGATCTTTTTTCAATAGATAGAATATATACTGTATACATATTGATTGAAATTATTGTGATGTATTTTATTTTATCATCTTTTTTTCTAGCTTGTAGTCAAATCAGATAGGGACATTTGAGTGTTTTTATAGCTTTATTAATTCATGGATGTAGTGTAAATGGATCTTTATATGTAATGCTGTCACTCAAACTGAGATCCACACTTTCTTTGCAAGACAAATATTGCTTAAAAACTATATCACAATATCAGCATATAGCATTCAGTTTTTGATTACTAAAATTACCTTACTGTTTTATTATATAAACCCCCTAATAAATATAAATAGTAAATAGATTTTAGCATAAATAAACAAATGAATAAATAAATAGTTAGTTTGTCTTTTATATTTCTTTTTGAATCATGTTCCTAAAAGCTCTTATTCCCAACCTCTTCCCCTAAATGTATTAATTGAAGTAAATTAATATAACTTGCTAGATTTATTTATTTAGCTTTGAATGTGCATTTGATTTAAAATAAAACAGTGGCTTATAATAAAATAAAATAAAAATAGTAGGCCTTGCAGTGTCATTTTCAAAGTAGCTTCTTCAATACTGTGTATGTGTATGAATGCTTGTGTGTGTGTATTTACAGCTCTCTTGTTCTTAGTAAACACACACAAGCATTCATACACATACACACACACACACACACACACATCCCTTCTGCATTTTCCAAAAAGAAATTTCCCAATCCTCATCTCGTTCCCGTTCCCCCTGCTTCTCCATCTCCCTGTAATAAAAAAGCAAAAAGGCCAAAAATAAAATTGTTCCAAAATGTGAGGAAATCATCCATTGAGTCCCACACAAACTCGTAGCACGTATACACACTCTCCCCACATCTCTCCTGTCTCTCACTGGCTTGCTTGGTTCTGGCTGAATAGGCACACTTGTTTGAATGTCATATTTACACCGACGATTTGTCAGAAAGAGAACTTCCTCGGGTGTGAGCGGCGGAGCCCGAGCATATGGCCGTCCGACTCTGGGGAGATATGACAGCCAATCGGAGAGGGTGTGTAGCGCTGGCCGGGCAGATGCTCTGGGCTTGGCGGCGATTAAGTGGAGATCATCACTGTTTTCTTTGAGCACCACTGTGCCTTGTACTCAGAAGTGTTTGGTTAATCACTGTCTGCATTCGACAGAAGCTGCCAAAACGCTCATTAAGTCGGAATTGTTTCTGACATGTCATGCTTGGATGATGGAATTTTTTTTTTTTTTTTTTCTAAGCGGGAAGGCCAATCACACATCACAGATCACAGTTTTTTCTGTGTGCGGTTTGTTGCTCATATATGACACTGATATTCTAAACGTCTGTTTGAAGTTTACTGTGTGTAGTGTGTGATGTGTGCTTGTGTTGCAGCTCTTCTTTCAGTCTTTGTCTCTTGTGTGCTGATGGATTGTGTGTGTGTGTGTGCGTGTCTGGCCTGGCCTCTGAGGAAAGAGGTTATTTCTTTTCTCATCTGTTCGGCTGAGGAGCTTCTGGTTTCTGCATGTTATTAGCAAAATGCTTCGAGCCAAACTTATCCAGCTCTGTGTGTGTGTGTGTGAGTGTATATATGTGTGGCTGCATGCGGAGGGAACAACACTTTTCTCCTGTGTGAGAAGTGTGTGCATCACACATTGAGTTGTACGTTCATGTATTTTTGCTCTCGTTCTCCACGCCGTTCCACTCTTTAAGCCGCCATCCTCTCCTGATCGCATCCCACAGCAATACTTTATTTCCCCAAACACTGCTGTTCCTGTGCATGAAACATTTTTTGAAGTGTGGCAAAACCGAGGTATTGTAAGACACTCAGCCTGAACGAGCATTATGTCTGGTTAATCACAACATAAATACAAATAATAATATGATTACTGCATCTCTGTTGTCGTGCGGCGCTGGAAAATAACATTTACCATTCCCTTTTTATGTTAATCATCTTGTTAGCAAATAACAGACTGCTTCTAGTGCTGAGCTAATGCTGCTATTCTTCCAGCTGTGTAGCAATATATATATAAATAAATAAATATATAAAAGCTGAAATAACCTATTTTGTAACACACCCACACACGGATATTGCATCATACGATTGGAGGTGCTGTTCTCTCAAATGTAAAGCCTTTGCTCATTTGCTCTACAATAACTGCACAGTATTAGAGCGACTTTGAATGCATTTGCATGGCAAAGCAGTCATGCTCACCTTTTAAAAAAAGACTGGGATCCCCTTTTTTTTTTGCAGGTTGGAGATCCCTTTAGAGGTTTTTTTGCCCGTTCAAACTGTTTTATTCAACTTTTCAATGGGCCTTTCAGTTTTTCTCTGTCTAAAGCTTTTCATTTTATGTTGAATAGTTGAATATGCAGATATTACTTGCCTTTATTTTGGCTTAGAATATGCAGATATAATTTGCTAGAAGCCTTTCTTGTGGCCTAAATTATAATGCATTTATTGATTAATTGATTTGTGCTGCTGTATGAATCCATGCATACTTATTTCTATAAAAAATATTCATCTTTTTTTTTCTACATATTTTCCTGGGGATGAATAATCTACATTGATGATTTCTCATTGTCTTTGAGTGTCCTCACGGCTCGCGTCAAGGGGATCTCAATCAGATTTGTCTTTAGGGATGGCAGAACGAGTAGCATTCTGGTGTTTCGCTGATCACAAACAGGATATGAGGTCTTGATTGAGTAGCGGTGCATACGAGTCAAAGACAGTCTGTCATAGCGTCCTTACAGAGACACCGAATCCCATTGTGACCACCCTTCAATCACGAGGCCTGTTTAGTTAACGCTTCATTAGCATGGGTCTCCACGTACAACATGATGGGCAATAGGGATGTCAGAAGTATTGGTACTTTGTGTCAAGTCGATATTATAATAAAAAATAAAGATAAAAAAATAAATAAAAATAGTAAAAGTAGCATCGAGGAGAGATCCATTAAGTGCTCTTCTTAGTGAAAACAATCATCTTGATGAGATATGTCAGTTTTGTCTTAAAACAAAACAAAACAAAAAATGGATGTAATAAAATATTGGATTGGTGCAGTCGGCCTTATATTGTAATTGCAGCCTAATAGAGTCAGCTGCTCTCTTTTATCTTTAATATTGTTCTAATATTAATAAAACAGCAATACTGACAACAAATGATCAATTCATTAATATTTACATTTTAAAAATTAAGGAATGAGTCAAATAACAACCAATTTTGCCGTGTTATGATTATTGGTATTGAGAATCATGACATTTCGGTATTTGGTATCAACTACTGAAATTTTGGTATCATGACAACCCTCATAGCCAAGAACCATCTGTTTGTCAGCTGCAAACCGAACTGAGAATATCGTGAAAGGTTTTGCCACAAATAGATATGCGAACGTCCACCTCTGCGATAAATCCATTTCACTCCTACGTCAAACTGCATGGTTTGAACTCAACTCATCTGGAGGAGAGAGCGAGAAAAGAGAGATAGAGAGAGAAAGAAACCTGGGAGGCTAAGTGAAAGAAAGACAGAAAGCACAGCAGATGCTGCGCCGATTAGCTGGATTAGTTCCACTGCATTTTCAGCAATAAAGTTGCAAGTCATTTGGCTGAGAGCGAACGAGAGCCACACATGAAATTCTGTCAAAGTGTTAGCAGCAGAGTTTTGCTAACTCTCCTGATGCGCAGTTATATTGTGACACAAATGCAAATCGCCAAACAAATCTGAATATAGCTAGCTGCTCGGACAACATTTACTTTTTTATGTGAAAGGAGAAGGTGCTTTGGTATTTGTTTGTGATATTTGATGAG
This sequence comes from Sinocyclocheilus anophthalmus, assembly GCA_018155175.1. NCBI lineage: Eukaryota > Metazoa > Chordata > Actinopteri > Cypriniformes > Cyprinidae > Sinocyclocheilus > Sinocyclocheilus anophthalmus. Next base: position 79,009 of record JADLZN010001943.1, read on the forward strand.
GATACATTTGTTTCGAGTGCCTGCCGGTTGATATTCTCCTTTATCTGGAATGGGTTCCTGTGCTAACTAGCCATGAAAGTGTGCAGCTTAGACGTCTCTGATTCTGCAAATTGCAATGAGGAAAGAAATAATTGTGCTAATAGGATTTTGTCTATGTGATTTTGTTAATGGTCTGAAAATATCCCATTTCAGTTCATTTAGTGGAGTAGAATGTGTCTTATTGGAGTGCTTATCTATGCTTGTTTTTCCTGATTATTCTGTATTTTTTTCAGCAACAGCCAATTTTCTCCCAATTAAAGCATGATATTAGTGCTTAGAGGCTAAATGAATATGAAAACATTACATTACAGCTCAGTATTTGCTGCCTGTGATTAGAACGATAATTGTTAGCATGTGTACAGTCCTATTTCTTAACTTGCTAATGCAGGTGTATGTTAATCCACACAGTATTTAAGGCAAGCTATAGCTGATATATTAAAGCAATAATGTATGCGAGTAGACAATATTGTGTGCTTACATCTTATTGACAGCACATTTATGTTCAGGAGCGTCCCTGAAAGCAATTTCTAACTAGCTTTACTTGGGTATAAAAACTCCAGCTCTGCCAGTTGGCCCAAAGTTAGCGGGGAGCTGTCGGAGTAAATGGCAGCAGCTGCTCGCAGTTCTAAAGAGCATGTCCCAGTCAGCGCGGGAAAAGTCATGGCATCTACATTAATACTACCTTAATGGCCCATCTGCCGCTCCGTAGGGTCCCCGCACCACTCTATGGAGTCATAGGCGTTTGACAGGCAGTCTTCAGTATGCCAGACGCCCACCGCATGCCAAATGGCCCAGAGACGGCCTGACGTCGCCCGGATCTGTCAAACTCTTTCCTCACTACTCGTCAAAAATGTCCCCGGTGAAAGTTACGGCGGCTTTTCACACGTGAGCGCTTCTGGATGTATGGGGAGGACATCAGATGAGTTGACGGCTAGCAATTGACACCTCCTTCTCTCTCTTTCTGTTTCTCTTTCTCTCCATTCTTCGTTCAGTCACTCTTTTGCACGAACTGATGGAGTTTGAGATCTGGAGAACTTATTTTCACAGCTGTTTGAAGGGAAAATGTCAGCCCAGACTCATTTGAAATATGTGCCTGCGGCGACATTTCTGCAAAATGATATTATTTAGCTTTTTGCACATTTCGCGAGACTTTCAAAGTGAAATGTTCAATAAGTGACACTAAAAGTGTGTTCAATTTTCAGATGAACAGATGAGCATGAATGTGGCGATGTTTTTTTATGTTGGAAGTTGCTGCAGTTTGGAAATGAAATGTCTGTGGTGCTAAAAGGTTAATGCTCTGTATTTGTAATACCAACTACACTAAACCTTCACCGATAGTGATAACAAATGCAAAACATGAGATAAAAAAGCATTTTCTGAAGCAACCGTGCCATTTATAGCTTGCTTTGAGCACTTTTATTGTGACTTGTGTTTCACAGGACTCATACCTGAACACTCTCTGCATCATAAATGCTGTACCAGGTGAGCTACTGAGCAAGTTTACTACAACATGAAAAGCCATATACAGTGTATGGAGAACATAACATGATACAAATATTAAAATGTACTAGTTTACCACAGCAACTCATGTGCTGTGTAAAAGGTGTTTTGAGATCATAAAATAGTATTTTTAAAGGAACCATACTAAAATCTTTATTAATTAATAATCTGACCTTGTAATCAGAATTTATGTGAATAGGAATAAAAGTTGCTGGTACTGCCACTAGAGTAATTTCAACTGGAAACTGCAGAGAATTGTATGTATAGGTACATTTTTTAAAAAAAATGTAGGTAGAGTCATATTTTTCTTTTTTTTTTTTCTTTTTCTTTTTTTAAAACATAGCGGCCAGCTACAGGCTAAAAAAATCTATGAAAAAAATGTTAAACTGTGTAAAACCCCTTTCACCACAGGCCTTTCTTTGAATCACAGCTTGATATTGTTAAGAGTTTAGTTTCCAATTACAAATGCTGTTTTTTGACCTAGCCGTGCACCAAACAGCATGTGTGGGCGACCGAAAACTCAATGTTATACTGCGTTTGAAAGTGCTGCGCCTTTCTGTGTTTTCTCCATATTTAATAATATGTAGATAGGCAAAATAAGGCACAGTATCATGTATTATTTAAAACCAAACACGCCAAAAAAGAAAACTTGTGATCTTTTTCCGGCGCCGGGTGGGGGGGGGGTGGGGGGGGGGGGGGGGGGGGGGGGGGGGTGGGGGGGGGGGAGTCAGGGAAAGGCCAGTGAGGGAACAGTTGGTTGGTTATCTGGAGGGAAAAATATGCATGTGTGTGTGTATTTGGCCACCAGCGCTTCAAAGGCTAGCACTCTGCTGTAACACAGCTGGGAACAGCAGGGAAAGTTGAAGAGTGCCTTCCTCCTCCTCTCCTTCTCCTCCTCCTCCTTTCTGCTGATGTGTAATGTTTTTCTCTCTCTTTATCAAACCGAAGTTTTGTATTGCCTTTCGCCCCCTCACTCCCTCACTCTCCGTCTCTCTGGGCATCTCTGCTCTTCTGTGGCAGTCCCAGCCGGAGGGAGAAAGAAAGGGAGGAGGAAGATGAGGAGGATGAGTGGAAGGGGTGTTCTGTGATACTGCCTGCGAACCCATGATGCCTCCTCGCTGAACTCTCCTCAGCGATCTATTCTTGCATTCTGTTCCATCTAATTCCAGCCAACCAGGCCTCTGATTACCAGAACTACTCTTTTACTAATACTAAAGCAATACTGTATCATCCTTGCATTAGAACTATTACAGGCGCTTAAAATTAATAAAGCCAGGTATGTATACACAAATTCCTACCATATTACTATATAAAGACAGGGCGTAATATGTCTCGAATCAATTAAAAATATAACTACTCGACATGTAATCGCACTTCACAGGCATGCAAATGATCTTACATGAGCGCTTGCACTTCGATTCACCCTAAACTTGTCATCTAACTCCTCTTGTCTGTAGACGGAGCATTCAGCAAATCCCAGTGCTGCTCTTATCAGGGGGTCAAGAGTTACATTGTGCTGCACCGTAAGAATTATCCAAAGCGCTGTGTGGGTTTGAATGCTCCTTATGTTAGTGCTGCATGAAGTGAGTGATTTTAATTCAAACAGGGAAGTTCTTCATGTAATTAACCTTGAAGCCTGCCCCCACCCCTCTTTTAATTTAAGTCGTGTGCTTCACTGCGGGGTGTTTTTTCCCCCTCACTCTCTTGCTCTTGATCTATCGCTTACTTTTTATTATTTATTTTTTTTGGTTAACATAGATCATGGTGTTTGGCTGAGACATGAGGGTGTTTTAGACCTCTGCTGGTACCCCAGGGTATGAATCTAAGAGATCAGCATGTAGCTGTGCAGACCTCATTCTGATGTGTACAGTGTGATAACCAGGAGAATAATGAGGAAACATGTTTTAATGCTATTTATAATGTTTATAATGTAATAAAGAAAACTGCAGAACACACATTTTTGGTACCAGTTCTCATTCATATATTATTTAGAAACAATATAATATGAAGGGCCAAACAGGAAATAATGATATACAATTTTAAGAATTAAAAATCATAAATCCTAAAAAAGGTCATAAGTCTGAATATATATAGTGCCTATGTAGGAGGATATATATATTTGTTTAATTTTTGGCCTTTAAAATATTTTTCACCCTTTTTTACCATTTTATGTTTTATGTCAAGTAATTGAGTTATTCATGATTTATTCTGTCCATTTTCCTCAGTGGTTATGATTGTGTATGTAGATATTAATCTCTGTCCAGCAGAGGGAGTGTGCAATTTACAGAACATCTATTGTCCTCAAATGCAGATGCTCATAAACAACAAAAATCGTTTTATTTCATGCTTTACAGCAGGAAACAAGTATACAATCACCTCATTACCAGACAAAAAACTATCAATCATGATAAACTGAATCATTTTTAAATCCAGAGTGTGTAATTGAACATTTTACACCAAACACCGCGAATGAGTACTGTTGACTTGGAAAGAATTACTGATGTTTATTTGCATTGATAGAGTTATGCAGATTTTCAGCCATAACCATTGTCTATTCTTTCATAAATTGCTTCAATAAAATAACAAATAAATAAATACAGTTCCCTTCACAGAGCCGGCAGCATTGAGAATTATGAGTACAGCTCTGATACGGACTAAATGTAGAGGTGATCATTCTGCTCAGATGAGATGTAGCAGTGTAATGCTAATCACAATGAACAAGCACAGACTTGTTCTCAGTAACAGAGAACCTTTCTCATTTCAAGTTCACACACACACACATACACATACACACAAATCAAAGTGTCAAATGAACTAGAATTGTTTATTGCATAGGACACCTTCATTCACGCACTAAACAACCACAATCCAGTTTAACCAGATGCTAAATACACTGATATAGCACCGCACTGTGAGTATTTACAGTAAATTAAGTCGGTGCCATTCATTTTGGAGCAAATACACCACATTTATATGTAAACTAGGCTCTATTTGTGCTATTAGCTTGGTGCAATTAATGTTGTGCAGAAGCTAATGTTGTGTAGGTGCAATTCATTCTTAGTGAAATGTCTTCATAGCAATCCATTTGTGTGATATATTGTATCAGACCTTCAACTAGCGGCATCAACCTTTCCTCTCATCTTTCTTTTAGTCTGGAGAGGGTCATCTGTTGTGCCATTTCACTGTGTCTTTAATTAAGAGTCGGTGTCTCTGGGGTTACTGAGGTTAGAGGAAAACCATGTTAATAGCAGGCGTATGATGAGTGCCTGTTTTTAAACTTTTGTAATGTGTTTTTTTGAACAGGCCTTTCATTCCTCTCAGGATGAGTTTTTAGGGTAGTTTTTACTGCATAACGGTGGCTTGTGATGTGCTAATGTTGATCATTTTGAAATTTTAACCAGCAGATAGAAGCAGTGTTGATTCATTTCGGAGGGATGTGACAACAGACTCTTTCACAAGTACATTTTCTGACAACAAACAGATATCATTGTGGTTAGCTCAAGGCAATAATCACAGCCTTCTCTTTTTATTGTACCTGCAGCACCATTTCATGAGCTGTGATCAGTTGTTCCTCTCATTGTGTCTTTGTGTCATTTTGCCTTGTCTCATTCAGTCCGAAGTTTCCTGATTGATCCAGAGAGAGACGCAGCGCGGCAGATGCCACTCTAATTATACAGTTGTTTTAAGGTTGTCAGGTTGCAACAAGGAGGAAATCATCAAGGGAGGGGTTTTGATGGACGGAGGGTGTATTTCAAGCATCTGGCAACCGCGGCAGCTGCTGTACCATATCCCCGCTGCCAGCTTTCTGGCTAAATAAATATCGCCTCAATCCATCTTGTAATGGCAAGTGTAAATTACTGCACCACCTCAATAAATGGTTTAATATGATGTTTCTTTCCCGCCATTTCTAGCTCTATATTGATTTCACATAGCTTTTAAATGGCACCGGTACTATTTCTCTAGAGTGGGGCTTGTTTTTCTGTGACTCTAAGTGTCTCGTGTTGGATTGTGGACAAGAGGGAAATATAATCTCTTTATTGACCAGCCATTATCTCTGTTTGTTTATAGTGGGATGTGAAATGATATTTATGTGCATAAAATGGATAGCTTTTTTTTACACTTTTGCAATATAATCAGTTCACCTCCCTGTTGGACAACACGTTTAGATTTAAATGTAGTTTTAATCATTAGGATGCATACAGGTAAAGGCAGTTTACATTATTATTATTGTTGTATTAGTATATAATATAAGATACTTTCTAAATCATATTATAGATAAATATTTAATATTTTATGTTTGGGTGTTATGTTTTTTTGTGTATTTTATAAACAGGATTTATACAGATAATGTTATAACTATTTATTTTTATTACTTTATAATATATATAAAAAAATAATAAATTATTCTCATTTTCTTATATTTAGATTATATTTCAAAATAATAAAATATATATTATGTTATGTTCTATTCTATTCTATTCAATTCCGTCTTAGTCTTATATTAGCTTCCCTCGTAGTCTCTTGAGTATTTCTTCAAAACAGAAAGTCAGTGACCACATCAGCACTACCAAATATGTAAAACTGAATTACAGTTTTGTTTACGTAAAAAATACAGTGTCAATCATTTTTTATATATGTACTCTTTTCTTTTTCTTTTCCCCTCTCTAGCTGGTGATGTGCTGGTATAGCTGACCCTCAGTACGGCTTCTTACTCTGACAGCCAGGGACCATGAGGGGCCGTTAAGGGCCATGTGGGCCCGGTTACAGCTGCTCCACTCTCCTTGCCCACTCAGCAGGCACACTGTGCCCTTTGAGCCCACCTGCCATTCAGTCCAGCACAGGTTAACACAATCACACACACACAGGTTTATTGACTCGTGTGGCTCAGTGCACTTAGTTATGCTTCAGTGAGTACGCTGAAGCAGAAATGAGTATGTTTTAAATAAGAATCTTTTGATATGTGTCATAGACGTTTCGTATTCATCTGTTTAACAGGATTGGAGCAGGTCTGTTGATGTGTGCGATAATGCAGATCGACGTGCTCGTGCGTGCAGCGTGTGCGTTCCTTCCCCACAGACGTTTGCTTGCCATCTCTGTTTTTCTGTATCTCCTCGTAGGTGAACAGATGTAGGGCCAGCAGTGGAAATCAGCAAGGAAACCCCATTCAATGTGATTTTAATCAGCGGCTCTCCTCCTGACCCATTTATTTCTGCACTGAGCTGATTGCGTTGGCTGCCGCTGACGAGCCCGACCCACGACACGCCATAATTACCCATCACATCATATATGTCCTACAACCATCATAGAGCAACTCATAATCTCAAAATTACTGTACTCTGGGCAAAGTGGATCACTCTTTCAGTCAAATCAAACTTTCAGGGTTGTTATTGTCAGATTTCCCATCCCTGGCGTATCATCAGCTCGACTCGTTTTATTCAGCCCTGGCAGCCCAGCCGTCGTACTCTTTTAGTCAATGGCGTCTGTAGTGGGAATCAATATGCAGATATGCATGGAAAATTGTACCGGTCTGGCTGATAATGAGATTTTACTGTGAAGACAAAGCCCCTGGGTGCAGTGATTGGTATCTGAGAGAGTCTACACTGTCCTCAGCACTCGCTCCCTTGAGACCCGTCACAGTGCTAATATGTCTTCTGTTTTAGCTGCACAAAGCTAACAGTGCAGCTTAATGGATTGAGCACTAAACTCCTTTTTGCAGGGTGTTCAATACACAAACATTTTGTACAGGTATTGAGACAAATAAGAGAAAATAGCATTTGTTAATACCATCAACAAACAAACATAGCCTTATATAAAGCTTTACTGATCATTGGTTACACCGTTCTGTTAATTAAATAGGAGGGAACATACAAGAAATAATTATATGAAATCTGAATATTTATTTAAAATTCCAGTATATAACGTTTTAATACTGAATATATAAATATTATTCAGGATTTACATTCTATGGTTTATTCTATCTATATATTATCTATATATTTACAATGTACATTCATACAGTTTCATATAGATGGATAGGATTCTAAGGGAGAGCAGGATTGTGATTTGCAGGTTTTAATTGGTCTGCAGGAGTGCTCAGCAGTATTTGGGGCTGTCCGTACTTGCCCCAGGACAGCGGGTAAGAAGGGTCTGTCTTTTCCTGAGTGATCGAGATTTGACATGCCCAGACTAGAGCTGGTTCCCAGCTCCTGATGACAGTGCCACTTCCATGCCCCAATTAGAGCTAACAGAAAATGTCAAACCCCCTTCCCCTTCTTTTTATCACTCCCTTTTTATTTTCTCTGTCTCTATGCCATCAGCAAATCACAGCAGTTAGTCAGCTATTACCATTAACTGTTTTTCTCCTAGGCACTTTATGCTTATCAGCTCTAGGAAATAAAAGCACAGCACCCAATCTGAAACATGGGTAGTGTGTATATTGCAGTGGCGGGCCGTGCATTTTATACCTAGGCCTTCAGTGGCGTCCTACATGAATTAATCCATCTCTTCATACCATCATAATGATGCCACGGCTATATAAACCATAAATATTACACAGTAATGCAGTATAACAGGGCACTACATAACAGATAGGTATCTTATGTAGCGAGAATGAATGCCATTACTAAAGAAAGAAACCCAATTAACAATTAAAAAACATACATCATCTGTAGCTGAAGCATTAACCTAACAAAATGACACAAATACAGTCCATCCGATGTTCTTAGAGACATTTACTCACCCAAACGTATTTATATCTTACAGACAGCATTGGTATTAAACAAATAAGGTGATTACATGTGTTTTAAAGTTGACCTAACAATTTAATGTTCTCTTACTGCTTTATTTCGTCTTCACGAGTCTCCCCGCTGGTCTGCCAGTGCACTGCGGGAGGAAAATACTGGTTAGCACAGCTTTACTAGGAAAGTGAGCAAGTAACATTAAAATAATTCATACAAGACGATGAAGAAAAGTGTGTACATGTGTTTTAACGTACCTCTGTGACTCTCATCTCCCCGCTGGTCTGCCTCTGCCAGCGGCGCTGCGGCCGGAGGAAAAGACCGGTTAATACAGCTCCACTCGGGAAACTGAGATATTCTTACGGAAACTTAAACCTGGCTTTATATCGCGCAAATAACATCAGCATACAACGCATCAAGCGATAAAAGAGTCAAAAATTAAAATGAACCTACCATACTCTAGTGGTGTTTCATCTTCACGAGTCTTTCACAGAGCCGTGCCGAGGAGGTGTGTGGTTGTTTTTCGCAGTCATTAGGACTACTGTTTTTAGATTGACTAAATATAGTAGGCAAATATTTTTTCAAAATGCACTGAAAATCTAAACTTGTGAAACAGTAATAAAAGTTTTACTAAGTTTGAATAAAATGATTTACAGTGATGCTGTTTGCTAGCTAGTATGCTGACCATCCAATCAAAGGACGAGAAAATGCTGACGTTATCGTTAGCCAGCTAGATGGCCCTGGTGCTGCCAACTCGAAATCTGATTGGTTAAAGCAACGGTTTCATTGCCATTGATTTAAGCTAACAGACGCCTGCACTGTTGATTCTGAAGGCCTTAAGGCAGATTTCTTTGACCCTGGCAACACGATTGCTGAAATATGATTAGATAAAAGCTCTAGCAGTGCAACCAAGAGAAAAGCTATGAACTGAAGAGAATAGACTATTGGAAATAATTTAATACACATTCATGGAAAAATATATTAAACTAAATCAGTGATTCTGATAGTGTTTAGGCCAGCAGAAAAGGCTTTGCTGGCCCTGACGGCCCACCAGTATATTGCTATCTGTGCATCTTTGCTATATATGTGTGCATCAGGTTGTTATTTATAAAAGCATCCCTGTTAAAAGAGCGCATAATGTACAAATGTCAGTTACAAACAATCTCCGATTTCATTGGCAAAATTCATGTGGTTTGTTTAAATAAAGAAAACAGAGAAAACTTATTTTGTGTTTGGAACAACTTGAGGGTGAATAAATTATGAGAGAATTTTCATTTTTGCGTGAACTATCCCTTTAAGCAGATATGCAGTGCTGCACTGTATTATGGTTATTATTATTTTATTGTTTGCACTGTTTATGTGTGTATTTATTTGCCATGTTTAATTATTTGTATTGTTGCCGTCTTCTTGCTTTATTGGCAGATTATCCCAAGTTCAGTGAAATTCTTTTTCATGCTTCTTCAGTTCTAAGACAACCTGCTTTTGGTATTAGCAACAGACATAGAAACTACTGAACATTTACCAACTTAATACAATATGAAACAGAATTAATAAAAAATATAGTTTTAAATATATATTAAGTTCATACACAAACATAATAATATAAAATGCAATGTAGGAATATAAATGTAATTAGTAAAGAGAAAAAAACAGTGACAGTGCAAGATCCTTGGCAATAGCAGTAAAGTGACTGACAGAAATGAAGTCTATTGTGAGCAGGTTCCATAGTTAACCAGCACAATATATATTTTTAAATGTAACTACAAGTTATTTATTTTTGCAATTATTTTACATGGAAACATAGTATTTTTCATGAAAACTATACAAATAAAACTTTTGTTGCATTTGATTCCTGTTACTGCATGCACTGAAAAAAACCCGTTGGATTAACAAAATATGTACATCGGTTGCACTTATTTTTATTATGTTCTCTCACCATAATTTATTTCTGTTTGTTACTTAACTTGTTTGTCAAATTATTTTTTTGTGTTGTTTTTATGCATTTTGTGCCACATACCTCCTGTTGATTTAACATGATTTTTGTTTAAATAAAAGCTTTATCCAGGCAGTGGTGTTTTAATAAATTAAATAGAACTATGATAAAATGTACGATACATCCAGATAAAATTAATAACAGAATAAGAAAAGCTTTGGTAAACTAAGTACTACTTTTTAAATAAATAAAAGCATTTTAGCACCCTAATATTGTAGATTTTTAAGTAAGGCAATAAGCAAAAACATTTCTTGGAAATAAATACTGTATTTTTTCAATAGTACACAACAGTTCATACATATTACAAATATACAGGAGACATGTTACAGACATAGCTCATTTGTTTGAAATGCATCTGTTAAAAGTATAATATAAGCCCATATAAAAGCAAAATCCAAAACTAAAACTAACACTTCATTCCCCTCAACCCACGCCCCCCAAAAATTGCTTTACGTAATACAATGTTACACAATAAGAACAATAACAGCATAACTAATGTACTACAAAAAACATTTCTACATTTTTTAGGAAGGACTTTCTTTGAAAGTGTGCTGATTTTAAAGCTCCACCATTATACACCTCAAAGAAATACTTTAAGGGATCAATCACCCAAAAATGACAATTCTGGTATCATTTACTCACCCTCAAGTTGTTCCAAACCTGTATACATTTCTTTGTTCTGCTGAACACAAAGAAAGGTATTTTGAAGGATGTTTGAGGCCAGACAGCTTTGGGGCAACATTGATTGCCATAGTAGGAAAAAAATACTATAGAAGCCAATGGTGCCCCTAAAACTGTTCGGTTATAAGCATTCTTCAAAATACCTTCCTTTGTGTTCAGCAGAACAAAGAAATTTATACAGGTTTGGAACAACTTGAGGGTGAGTAAATGATAACATAATTTTCATTTTTGGGTAAACTATCCCTTTCAGTTAGATGGGCAGTTGAATTGTGCAGTAGCTAATGCCAAGTTATCCAAATAACTGTAAGATTATCTGGCCCTCATTGACGATCCTGATGTCCCCTGGTCTATCATGGGCATTGTCTCCTGAATGCATTCTGGGATGAGGGCTTCATCTGCAGCCTGGAGAATGCACAGTTAAAAAATGAGATTCAGTACAGAAATATCAAATTGAATTTCAATAATTTAGTAACGTCTGTATCCTGAGAAAAGTAAACTTGAATATAATAAGAACCAGTCATGGTCAACAAAGACTGATTACAGATAACTGTTAGACCTCAGTTCTATGATTGCGAATGGTAGGCCAAGAAATCCAATAGTGTCTTCCTACAACAAACTGTAAAATTATATTGCACACTTTGAATACGTACATGGATAATGGCAGCAATGTCCAAAGTGTGGATGTTTTGGTAACTCCAATCTAACTGCAGCTGTGCACCCTTAATACACGGACACATTCAATGGACAGGGAGAGAGAAAAATAATAGATTAATATTAACATTTGCAACATTGTCAGACAAAGATTTTAAAAGTAGCAAACATGTGATTTAAACAGATAAACTAAACATACAGATTACAGTATAGTTTCATAAATACCATTAATGTAGAGGCTTTGGACTGACAGTGAAGTGGATGTCAATAAGTGCACTTGTCTGGTGAAATATCAGATATCTGTAAAATATCAAAAGTATGCATCAGTTTTAAAACGGTTAACAAATATTAGAATTAAGACTATTGGATTATGCTCATCAAATTATATTAAGAAGCATATCATTCAAAGCAGTCATCAGAGATGTACGCATGTGAATGCAACCTCTTAAAACAAAAGTAAAAGTTTTTAATAATACTCACCACTACAAAACATCATTCCAAAAAAATAAAAAAACAATAAACCAGTCCCAGGAGAATCAGGGTCTTCAGGACCTGAGAACCCCAGACATATGTAAACAGAACACATATTAAAATGTTAATTTTCTTTTAAACAACAAGCATTATACTGGATGGTTAATATAAACTGATTCGGGGTAGGATGATTGATGCGCATATGGTTTAGTTCAGTGGTTCTCAACCCGCGGCCCGTCACGAATTCAAATGCGGCCCACCATGCTGAACACAATGAAAAAAATAACTTTCAGTTTTACAATTAATTTTAGTTTATACATTAATTAAAAAATGTACTAAACAAATATAAGCTATAATGTTTTTATGTAAAATAATTTTATTTTTCATATATTATTTTCAGACATGAGCAGTACTCACATAGCCCAATTATCGTTACGCATTTAAAGTAATGACCAAGCGGCCAGCGGCAGACAGTGAATTGATTATAGCCTATAGCCTATGTTTGATCAAGTTAGCCTTCTCAAATCATCAGGACTTAAAATAAAATCTATATATAAAACAGTACAAGTATATCACAATGTTAGTTTAAATGTTAAACCTAGATAAATGTGCGCTGTATCCAATAGTTTGTGCGGAGAGTGGAAGCAGAAGCGCGCTTTGCAGGACATATGAGGACAGACCTTTTTTTTCAGTGGATACACTGTCATTTTTGCTTATAAAGGTAAGAGTAATACATCATTTTAAATTGTAACAGGTCTACTTTTATTTGTGTGCACTCCCAATATCAACAAAACGTTGTGTTTTTATAAAATAAAGAAAACAAACATGATTCGCTTTCTTTCGCTGCCGTCTCTTCTTCACAGGAAAAAGTAACTTAAACGCAGCGAATACATGTCTCACAGACATGATAAATATATCTATAGAAAGCTTTAAACTACTACTTAACGAAATAAAAAAATAAAAAACTCTTTCATTATGATCATAATCTGTAAAGATGCACTTATCTCTAAAGGCGCGTCTAATGAAAAGGTGGTGAGTTAGGATCGACAACTTCATCCTTGTGACACAGTCTCAGAAAACACTAGTTTATTAGTAAATAATTCAAATATCTCCTTACTGTTTCCCCCTGACCCATTTATGGTAATTACTTTTGCCAATGCTTTGCGGCAAAACTTAAGCCTATGCGCTCAATGCACGTCACAGTTCCGGATTGGCTTATACCGGCTGAGAAACTTCCTGTTACACTGACCGCGAAATTCTAGTTCACTTGACTGACAGACAGACCGACAACAGGCAAACATGGCTCTCTTTTACACTCGCTGTCTTCAAGACCTACCTCGTCTGACTATTAATGATGTGGACCGACTTGTCAAAAAGTCATGCTCCACTCCCTCCAGCAAACGGGAAAAGGGATTTAAGATGTATATCGCCAGCTACATCGATAATTACGAGGGTAAGTCGTTACGTTGAAATGTTATTGTAGCAGCAAACGTTAGAATTAATGTTAACTGAACGATTATGAACGATGGCTAACGTTAAAGTTAGCCGTTTTGTTCGACTATGACTGACTGACTTGCCAGCTAACTTTCGATTGTGAGTTTGTGTGAGTTTTCTTTTACAGAGATACTGTCAAGATACTGTGTAAAAATGTAACGTTACAGTCTCAAATTGTGTGTTCGTCGTCCTTCCTCACAGTGTCAATGAAAGACAAGGTGACAGGAGAGGTCAGCGTGAGGGCAATCTGTCATAGATCCATGAAGAAAAGTGAAAAGCCACACGACTTGAGAGTAGGGTTATTGTTAGGGCAATGGTTAGGCAAGCTGATAAATTGCCTGTCAGCTTAATAAAAGTAACATTACCCAAGCAAAATAGGCCTGCATCATATTGTTAAAAATTTATACATTTTCATATTTTGTCTGTGAGCCTCAGAATACAGCATTATTTTTCTTGTTAATGCTTTATCTGTCAAGCAATATCTCATCTAAGCTTATATTTCTCCATATATGGTGTTAAAGCACTCAAAACCTGTTGTTTTGGTGAGCAGCCATTGTTCCTGTGTGGCGGGCTGTGCCTTATGCAATAATTTGGTTGCACTTCTTTATCAGACTGCCCATTATTCGCAGCTAAACATTCCTGCTGTTCCCCCGGTGCACAGCTGCACAGACACCGAGCAGATCTGGCATAAACCAAGGACACTGGTAAGTCATGTAACATGTGAACTGTACTATTACTGTGCATATTGTAGCAATTGTGATGCCATGTTGAATGTGTCTCTGATGTTAGGGTGTTAGACCAGGCCCAGTTGGAGAAATAGAGTTTCGAAAACCCAGAAATTCAACAACAGACTGTGTAAGGTGAGATTATCTTTACTTCGTATCTCGGTGTGGTTTTATGTATGTTGTGGCAGAAGTTTGGTGTAGTGATTTTTACTTTAATACTATTTTTTTTACTGGTAATATTTTTCAGAAGTTTTCTCTACAAGGCGCTAGATGGGGAACTGTCGGATCTTGCCATGTTGAGAGTGTGTACAAATACTTTCCCCCTTCACTTGCACCCTTGGTAACAACAATGGGCATGTCAGCTGATGTCCCGTTAGTCCAGTCTGCTTTTGGAGCTGTCCAGGCAGGGAGCGTGCTGTCATTTCAGCATAAACCACCAGCAATGAGGGAAGTCATCAACATCCCTGTGCCTATGTTCTATCAGAGCAGGAACATCTGCACCTGAAGTCTCTGGAGGTGTCATTCAACACGGCCCACAGGATAGAAGCTGCAACACAAGGGCAGAGTTCGTGCCAGGAGTGGCATCGTTTGAGAAAGATGAGAATGACATCTACTCGCTTCCACGAGGTATGCCATGTTCGTGGACATACATCTGCAGAGAATCTGGCTGAGAGAATTCTCAAGGGGACTGGTCAGACCACGAACATGAGGAGAGGTATTGATATGGAGCCACTCGCTGTTAAAGAGTATTGCACTTTTAAAAATGTGAACTGTTCACCCTGCGGGCTCATTGTACATCCTGATGCTCCATGGCTAGGAAGCTCTCCTGATGGAGTCATCTTTGATCCCCCTGGGAACCCACCATTTGGTCTCCTTGAGGTCAAATGCCCCAATATCCAGAGCTATGTGGACTGCCCCTATCTAAAAATGTCCGGTGGTGCTTTGAAACTCAGGAGGCAGCACAAGTACTACTGGCAAGTTCAAGGTCAGATGCTCTTGACAGGGCTAGAGTGGTGTGATTTTGTTGTTTGTGCTCAGGAAGACATGTTAGTCGAGCAAATTTATAAAGATCTTGATGTAATGCACACCATTAGAGACAGAACAGATATTTTTTTCTTTTACCACTACATACAGAAGTGTTTGCAGTAAGTCACTCCAATGGCCTTGGGCATAGTATCTTTCAATAAGTTTAATCAGTTTCAATCAGTTCATTAATCAGTTTCAATCAGTTCAGTGAGTTCAGGTGTTATTGTTAATTTTTACAAATCTACAATATCTGAAATGATCTATTGTTTATTTTTGCGAGTCTATGCAGTATTCTAACTGATCTGTTGTTCGTGTTAGCAAGTCTATACAAAATGGAAATTGTTACTTAGTATACAGTACACATACTGTTATTGTTTTACTGTTACACTGTATACTGCTGTTGTTCACAGATATTTTTATACTGTTACATAACTGTCAATGTAGACTAGCATACAATATTACAGCTTTTCTTAAAGTGCCCATGGACTATCAAGTTACTGTTGATGGGCTCTGAAAGGGATTTTGTGTACGTATTTATTTGCATTAATAATTGCAAAGGAATGTTGTAGGTAACTATCATAATAAATGTAATTCATAAATATAACTTATAAAATTCAAATAAATAGAAAAGGCACTTGAGAATACTTTATCTTAGTCTGGTCTTTCACCATAGTTGTAAATAAAGATTTGAGCAGGTGGCAGAAGATTGACAGAATTAGAACTGTGTTGCAATTGCAGGTTTAACTATGGCTGCTCCAACAAAGGAAGGAGGTCAAAAGTTGGATGGTAAAAATATTTTTTTAATGAACCAACTTGTCAAGAAGAATGTTAATTATCAGGTATCAGTAATGAAAGAATGTTGGTACGAACTATATGTGGTAAGTCAAAAGGCAAGCAAAAAAACATCAGGCCATCATATTAAGAAAATTAGACAGTTTGCAGAAAATATTTACAATATTTCAAACCATGCCTTGACAAGTGGTCCATTCTGATAGTTGACAGAATTATATCTGGCAAGTAAAAAACATCCCAGATGAGACAAAAGTAACAAGCAAAAAAAATCTATTAGGCAATCATAGTAAGAAAATTAAGACAGTTTCCAGACCATATTTACAATATTTCAATGTGCAAAATAAAGACTTAGTACACAGACAAGAATGACACTGTAGACTCACTGGGCCCATGCCTTGACAAGTGGTCCATTCTAATAGTTAGTGTGATAAGACGATGACACGGCAAACAGTTGATTATGCTACCAGAAATGGCAAGGGGGATGACTGTGTCAAACAACTTTGTCCTTCACGCCGCCGATCAGGCTTATCAACATGCACCCTGAGCCTGGCCCAGACTGATTGTGGTCTCAGCGTCGTCTCTGCAGACATTTGTGTGCCCTTGGTCACAAAAGCAGGCCTGTGGATTTTGCATGGTACCAGGTTATCAATTAAGAAGCTCTTGTCCACCATTATGGCCATGTCAGGGGTAAGGACGTCAATGATCCCTGATTGTTGAACAGCTCCCGGTCACTGATTGACCCCGCATACAGTCCAGAGACAAAAGTTACTGCACCATGAGGGGCCATTCCTATCAAAGCCTTGAAGGTGCAGTGAGATTTGTAGTTGGAAATGACCTCACTCTGTAATAGCAGAGACGAAGGCGTTTGGCAGCGAAGCTCGGTACAGTCCAGGATGTCTTGGAAATTCTCAAATTCCTCTGGCAGATAGGCTCGTACTCTCTCTTTCGGCAACCAAATTTGCACAGAACCTAAAAGAAAATAGAGGAAGTTCGCCCAAGTGGTTATGATGTGGCTCACTGTAGTTTGATGGACATGGAAGCGATGAGCCAGGTCTTTCTTGCTTTGAGGCCCAAAGCAAGGTGCATCATGAAGAGGAAGAATTCATCAATTGCAGGAAGTGCCCGAGTATTCACATATAGCCCAGTCTCCCTGGTGACTTTGGAGCTGGTGACACGAATCATCCTGTGTGTTGAAGGTTCAATCTGTTCCCAGAAGGCCATCATGTGTTTATAGGTTGCAAATAAATAAATTGTTTCTTTTAAAACATTTAAAGCATAACACATGGTACACTAATTAGGTAATTACTAGTCTTAAACTGATTCTCAGATAACGAAACTACACTGACTTTGCACACGCCCACCCCTCAACACTCACACACACACACACATCACACTAATAAACTATATACTAGGCCTAATAAACTATAAAAAATATAAAAAAACACTTTACCAGTGTGCTAATTGCTTACATAAATAATAATCACAAAATGGTTTTACCTTGTGTAAAAGTGAATATCCTCATCAGACCCCGCGAATCTCTGGAGGCCAAAGCGGCTATTCACCTTGGCCTGCTCCAGCTGTTTCCGCAGATCTTCTATCTCTCTCTTCAACTCCTCATTTTCACATAGGGGGGGGGGGGGGTGTAGTCCAGAGCAGAGCTGCAGGCTCCGGAACGACAAATCATGACCGACTGTATGTCCACGATCAATTTCCATTTAGTTTTCCTCCATATCTGATTCCGGTAGCGGTGGTCGCTCTTGTCGTTCCCAAACACTTAACCTCGGCGGCTGCATTTGGCGTTCACGGTTCCACTCAAATACTGAAGGGACAGCCCCTTTTTTCAGACACCTCCTACTTGTTCCTTCCACAAAATCATCTGGTTTGAAATGTACACTGCATACCTTTGTGTGTTTTGTGATTTGGAAGTTGATCCTTCTAATGTTTACGATCCATTTTTTCCTGATCTCTTCCTTCACCGGAAAGGAATGAAAACTAGCACAGGAGTTGTAGCGTGAAGACACAGAGCACAGCGGGACACTACAGTGCTCTGATGCTGCCTTCATTTGCTTTTGACGTCGGAAAACTGTCTTTTCCATGGTTATGGAGAAGATATAAACTCGATTTAAAAGGGTATAAAACTATGACGTTTTCTTTGTTGTTTTAGTGAGGGGGCGTGACTCCCACACAGCTGCTGGTTTCTCTTAGTTACCATACAAACCGGAAGCGCCCTTGCCGGTATAAAGTATGAGCGGAAATACATCACAATTCTCGCTGCTTAGAGCCCATTGCGTGCATCTGAACGCAGTTCTCTTCAGCTGCGCTGACGGCACGCACCATACATACTGCTGCTGCGGGACACTAAACACCGTAGAGCCGCTCTTGACAGTCTCGGTAGCACGGTCTCGTGTTGTTTCCACCAGCACAGCAATTTTTCATCACTAATTGATGGATGTCTAAAATATACAAATAAGAGGAAGCGCTAAAACAGGCGTGAAAAATGCAGGGCTCTAGCTCTGATCTAGCACACAGAAAACATTTTGACTGAAAATTTATCAGAAGAGATGAAAAAGATAGTGGTCATCTGCGCAATTCAGAAAAAGAGGCGGCTTTTCTGCATTAGGTATGTTTTTATTTTTTTTACTCTTTGTACAGCAGTTATTGTTCATTCTAAATTTATTTTTTTTATGTAAAATATGTGTTACATAAACGCATGAAATGTAGAACATATAAATAAGTGCTCGTGGCTCGTCTGTCAGTGGGTGCCCCCACGCATAAAAGTGAAACTCCGCCTATGATTGTGCTGTTACTCCTTTCGAGCCAAAGTTCACAAGATTGGGTGTTATTTATGGGGAGTAGAATTGTTTATTTCAATGAATGTAATCGATTAGATATTATAATATTTAGGCTATAATATTATAAATCAGGTCAGTTTGTATTGCTGACGTAATATGTAAATGATATGCGTGCGGCCCAGTGGAAAAAAAGCTTGAGAACCACTGCTTTAAGCAATAGTTCTCTTTCAAAAGCCTGATATCATGTTTTTATGTGTATAAATTATGTGTGAATATACTCTCTGAATTATGTGATTGCTGTCATATTACTAAAAAGTGCATTAAAATACATCTGTAAAAAAGTCTTATTCATTGTAAGTTGTAATAAAAAGCAACATTAACGTTACTTAAACGACATCCAGTTTATTAGGAAGGAACACACCATGAGTGTGAATCACACGATATCCGTCTTTGAACTCGCATCATCGCATGTGTCTGATCCACCTGGAGAATTGGACGTCTCGCTGCACTTTTTCCACTCGTCCCCGGACTGCAGCCGCCTAACGTTACTCTCACCTGCATTTAGGCGAGGCGAGGGGCATCTCAAATGAGCCCATCGTCTACACTGGACGCGGCACGGCGCGACAAATCCCCGACGGATAACGGATTCCCCGTTCTACTTCTGACCGAGCTGTTGCAGCACGACAACGGTAACGACCGGTGTAGACACGGTTCAGTTTGTCATACTGACGCAAATTTTAAACTAGTCGACATACAAAGAAAAAGATTACACACAAACTATAATTACGTAGTTTCAGACTAGCGGCTAAAGCTAGTGTCAAAGGAGCTAACTTGAGCATTAGCAACTAAACTACCTTTTAAAAAAAAAAAAAATTTTGTTTGATATGACCAGTACATAAAACCTGAGCGAAAATGTGCACATTCAAATACTGAATGGCTACTCTAAACTGAATTTTATTTTCAAGTTTTAATTACCTCAGTGTAGAGCTCAGATCCCATCCACAGCAAGAGACAAAATGGCGATGGGCGCGAATTGGTTTCCTTCGAAAAGGGGCGGGGTTTCTGAACAAAACATAACTACTTCATTTAGCTTCAACATGATTAATTCTATATGGTTGAACATCCTTACTGAATAAATACATGGTACATGATTAACATATGTTTAGATGAGAAGCATAAATTAATCATGTAAGAAATGCATATTTAAAAATTCAACAACCTCCCCATTGCCATTTTTTCAGTGTGTACTGGTTTAAAGGTTCCAGTCAGAGTGGTTTTCTGCTCTTCTCTCACTAGATGTGCCCTCAGCTGTTCTCTGTGCCATTACTGCTCCCTGCACTTTTTATCCTGCACCTCGGAGACCCCAAACTGCCAAACGAGGTGAATTATGGCCAGTTATATGGAGTGGACTCTGAGCCACAGGGGACAGGACATAGTCAGAAGAACTAACCACAGTTCTGACCATTAAAAGCCAGGCTGACACTGGCCCTTCATCTTACCTCCTCCACAAGACGGGTGCTCCCAACCCCTGCTTCCCATGAGAAGAGAGAGAGCCGTGAGAAGAGAGCCCCCTCAGCCCAGGCACGCTTCCCCCCATCATTATGAGTTAAGCTTCTCACCTCTACCTTTCTTTCTGGGAGACTCCCTCTCTTTCTCTCTCTCTCTCTCTTTATCATACTGTGGCTTTTCAGCTTTGTGCTGTCTGTTTTCTTTTTGTTGCTCTTTTTTTCTGTCTCTGCCTGTCCTTCTTTATTTTTCTCCACAAGGTTAATTGCATTAGCTAAAAGAAGCCCGGCCTGTTGGTTGCTCATGGAGGTCACAGTTAGTCATATGACCCTCACAAATCTGCTTCAGCCACCCAACACCACAGCTGAGATAATAGGGCTGCTGATGAGGCTTCAATTGGTGTCCTGGTCTGCTGGGTATCCCAAAATAACAGTGAAGCAGTGATTTAGAGGTTTGATGTTATTCCTGTTACGCCTGCTTGCGAGCAGGACTGCTGTGATCTCTAAAGCGCTAGTATAAATGAACATCCCCAGTGACTCAGGGAGAAAAAAAAAATCAAAAGAGATCAACATTTCTGTTGATTGTAATGAATATTTTTAGAAAAATGTCAGCCATGATTGCTTGTATTCATCCTGTCTTTAAAATAATATGTCTAGACCTTAGGGTAGCACCATATTTATTATCTGACAGGAATGAAAACGAGGCTGTGAGTGATGGAAGTTCAGTGGGTTGTACTGTTGTTTAACAACATACCGCTTGTTCAGGTGAAAAAAAAATTAAAAATTCCAAAATAAGCAAAGAAAACAAAAAATGTTGTATGTTATTTAGGACATTTATACTGTGTGCCATTGTTTATGCCTCGTTTTTAAATTCAATATGGCGTCTAACCTGACTAAGGGTTAAAGGGTGTTAGCCTAAAATAGTTAGTACCAGTTTGATTGGTCTAAAAACTTTATAAATAAATTAAATTAAATTAAAAATAAATACCTAATTTACAGTCACTTCCTCAGCAGCTGTAAGATATTATTTTAATATTAGTAAATATATAAAATTTACTATTTTTTAATTAAGGAACATGTAAACTAAATTCATATAAACAAGTAAAGTAACTCCAAAGATTTAAATAAGACGAATAATAATAATAATAATAATACATTAAAAAAATATAAAAAAACTTAACAAGACTCCAAATATAGATTTATAGTATTTTACAATATATGTACCTTTCACATTTTCCACGGTCTTAAAGTTAGTTCACCCAAAAATGAAATTAGCCCATAAATTACTCACCCTCAATTCTAGGTTTATATGACTTTCTTCTTTCCGACGAATCCAGTCAGAGTTATATAAAAAAATTGTGTCTTTGATCCTTCAAGCTGTTTCATGGCACTCAGCGGGTGTTGCATGCATCATTCAAAAACAAGTTAAATAAAAAGCGCCCAACCATAAAAAAAAAAAGTGTACTCACACTGCGTCCGGGTGGTTAACAAAGGCCCTTCTGTAGCGAATCATGCCGTTTTTTTTGTAAGAAAAATCGCCATATTCAAAACTATCCTCACTTTAAACTAGGTTGTGCGCACTGTTTGTAACACTGGAATCAGTTCCGGGCGGATATGTAATGAGGTCAGCGCTGCGCAGCTCCTGTGATTCCTCTTGAAAACAATTTTGTTTACAGACACAGGAAGCAAATTTTTCCGTACTTTAGCAAAGAAAACAGTCTCCTCTTGCTTCTCTTCGACAGCCTCCACATTCTTCTTTACAAAAATGGTCTATTTTTTTTTTGTAAAAAATTTGTCTTTAAAACAAGTTATTTACTTTTTGTACTTCTATTTGTGACCTTTGTTTTGCTCTCCCCCTGCGCGTCACTTTCTGAGCGGCGCATGCGCAAAGCCGACGTCCATACACTAATGTAGCATACAACCAGCTACATTAAAGTGATTATTATGTTTTGAATATGGATATTTTTCTTACAAAAACGCATCGATTCGCTAAGTGAGGCCTTTGTTCACCCCCCGGAGCCTTGTGAGACACTTTTTTTTATGGATGGGCGCTTTTTAATTAAGTGCTTTTGGACGTGAAACACCCGCTGAGTGCCATGAAACAGCTTGGAAGGTCAAAGACAATTTTTTATATAACTCCCGACTGGATTCATCTGAAAGAAGAAAGTTATATACACCTAAGATGAATTGATGGTGAGTAATTTATGGACTAATTTTCATTTTTGGGTGAACTAACCCTGTGACCTAATGTTGCTAGATTTATGATTCATCTTACATCGTTATGCCAGTAAGTAGCGCTAAGTGACTGTCTTCATGATCGAGTCCTTCAGTAATTCACTCACTCAACCGATTCATTCAAACATTGATTCATTCACGATTGAAACCAGTGACGTGCTTTGCGAGTGAGTCTTTGAATCATTCACTCAACCGATTCATTCACATACACTGATTTATTTACCCGGGAACCAAACACCACCGCTGTGTGCTGCTTGGAGACACCTTGGCTTTGTTTGGAGCTACTGTACACAATCTAACTGAAATATTGCGTCAAACATGGAAGTTAGTCTATATTAATGTTTTATTTCGTTGTTGTATAAAACGTGGTGTTATGATATTGGCTTGTGTGATATTGTACAATTGATATTTTCAGCATGACGTAACAGTCCTTACTTAATACGAATCTCATTAACTTAATTTCCTCAGGTTACTCTAGTATTGTAAAAAAAACGCCTCTTTAATGATGCCATCCGTGTAATCTATAACTTGCTAGTTTGTATCCATGTGCATGTAGCGGGGCAGTTAGTTTTAGCCTTTTTTTTTAGTCGGCTCTAATTGAGGTCAGTGAGGGAGTGTATGGGTTCTGGCCCTGACATGTGCAATAGATGCTTACTCCTGCTTGCCCCGGCCTCTCAGCGCTTCTCTGCTTCTTATGGGAATTAAAAAGTGCTGGCCTGAGCCAGAGCCAGCCAGGTCAGGGTGGAGAGACTACCTTCAGCTGCTGCACTCCAGCAGGGCCACAGCTGGGCAACCTGGGCCATTGTGTCGAGGTCAGAGCAAGCAGGGAGCAGATTGTTATAGCGCCCGATAGTCATTTATTATGTTAGGTTGAGGAGTCAGCCATTGTCTTTGGAGTGTTTTCAGTTTTCATGTGGCCTAGCAAGGAGTTCTTAATTTATAAGACCTAGATTCTATTTTTCCAATTGTGCCACAGATATATCAATAAGAAGAAATAGGGCAACGATTTTCAAAAGGCCTTCTGTTTATTTTCAGACAACGGGCAGCATAGTGGCATCGAATTAATCAAGTCTGTGGCGCCCTTTTATAAATCATATAATATCCCTGTCCTGTTCGGGAAACTCTTGAACTTAGTTACTTTTGTCCAAACTGTGCTCAGTACTCAACTGTCAGTTTAGCCCCTTTAAATGCAGCTACATTACAAAAGTCCACACCTTTTAATTGTGCTTACGTGTATGGAAAAGATTCATCATGCCAGTGACTATTATGAAATGAAAAAAATAGGAGTAGCTATTTTTCTCTCTGACGTAAAACATCTGGCAGGATTCCATGCTTGAAAAATGAATGGGCATTTAATTGCCAATAATCAGTTTTTACCTCAAACGATATGAAGTAAATAGTTTTGCTGGAAGAACCAGATGTTTCAAATAAGCTGCCGTGAGCTTAACCCTTTGTTTTCTTGGTGGGGGGGATATAATGTTAGAAGAAGACGGCAGTAATCTATCCATGGTTCTCTTTTGTTTACTTGGATACAACCTAAAATCCAGTTCTTCCTTATTGCCTTGTGACAATGTCGTATACCTACCCTACATGGGAGGCTGCACGTTAAATCGCATGCGATATTTAATGCGCGTCTTGTCAGAAAGCCGGTTCTGTAATCAGCGGTAAATCTCCATCACCTGCGTGCTTTCACATTGAGCAGCATTAACTACACAGAGCCGTTGTTCACTGAGGAGCTGCGCTAAAAATCGCGCGAATATGAACATGGTTTTGCGCAGCTAATCAGTGGACCTCCTCTGGTGTATTACTGCTCTCAAGTGTGACAGCAACGGCACGTGTGCGATTTACCGCTGATTATAGAACCGGCTTTACTGATAAGATGCGCGTTAAATATCGCTTGCGATTAATCGTGCAGCCCTACTCCCTACTATATAGATACATTTCTGTCATAAAAACAATTGTCAGATATTAAATGTTTAGCTGCTTACATCTTACCTTACCGTCTTTCCGCATTAACACTGTAGCTTTGTTCTGGAATTCACACTTGGCTTCTGTGAACAGAAAAGGGTGGACACTTCTTTGATTTGATTGGCCATCTTAATAATTTTGAAAGTAGTAAGCGCTGTTAGACTGCTAAGGCAGCCCGCTACAAAAATATAACGTTTAAAAAATTGTATTTATATTTTTTTCATCATAACAACAGACACGTTGTGTAATGAAGTGCAGCAGAGCAACATCAAGTATCAGATATTGGGGGTGACAATACTTGTCAACCTCAATAGCTATTACTGCATGCAACCAAATAATGCATTAGTGACTGGATTGATGGTCCAACAGGCCAGAAATGCCTTCATGTAAACACCACAATCGATGTGATTGAGCTCGATCCAAATAAAATTTTGATGAAACTGAAAGGGATGGTGTAGACCTGAAATAATCTGAACAATAGGAAAAATTAAGCATGTAAAAATGCTTGAATTTGACTGTTTTCAAAGATACTGTGTGCACATGTGTTAGTAACTGATTACATGTAATCTACTTGTGATTAGATTTTACTGCATTTCAAAATGCTCATAATCAGATTACTGTTACTTTTTATAGATTACATCATTACATATTATTCTGTGTCATATTGTTCTGTTTGCTTTTCATCAACTCACAAACCCCTGGCCTGCAGTTCATTCACAAACCACAGTTTGGGAAGCCCTGGCATAGTGTAATGTTTAATACACTTCATGTTGATAACAAAGAATGGAATACATGTTCTTAGGTTTCTTAGTTATGTCAAAAGTAATCTAAAAGTATTCAAAATGTAGTCAGAATATATAGAAAGATTACATTGCAAACTACAATTTTCATTATGTCATTTGTAATCAGTAAAAGACTAGAATTTGTAATCTACCCAGCACTGGTTATATATATAAACAGAACATTCAAACTCTGAATGTGAATTAATGAAAATTATTGCATGTAAACAACATGCATAATGTTTATGGTGGTTATGGTTCTGCTTCATGATGTAACCTGGCATTTCCAATATAGCTTCAGTCTACATTTCAACCTTCATTGCCTGAGGTGTATTGTCCTTAACTGGCTGTTCTGATCTTCTGCTAAAAGTTTATAATGTCAACGCTTTGCCCAAAGACAGTACGTAAGACTAAAAGTGGATGCCCCCCAGTGTGAGCATTTTTTCTCCTCTCGCTGAATGGGCTTGGTGCCAAACAGAAAAAAGAGGCGAGAGAGAACAAAACCAAATCCCTCGTTTGATTAAGGTTCACCCAAAGCCAGTCTGACATAAACTCCATACTAGAGTGATCATTTGCATGAGTTTGTTTGAATGGCAAAAACCTTCTCTTCCCTCTGATCCATCCTCTTTTGCCTGAGCTCTTGATTAAACTGACTTTGAAATGTGAAAATTGTGTGGGCCGCACTAGAACAATGTCAAATAGGCCTTGTGGAGGGGTGGAATGGATTTAAAGCCATTGTTCATTCTGACTCTTTTCTCCTGCATTAAAGACAGGGTTGCGGAGGTTTGTGACAGTCAGACGCCTGCATGCTTATCTTCTCCGCAATAGTGTTTTAATCTGTTTGGTTAGCGCATGCCTGTAAACAAATTTGTCAATCGCACAATGGCACTGCTACCTTTAGTTCGCAGCGGATTACAGCGTTTTTAAACAGTCTCAAAATGAACACCTCCCGTTGCGCACATCTCCACAAAAGATTTGATTAAATATCCGCGGATAAATAATTTGTGGATATATAGCGTCTTTTTCCCTATGTGATATTAGTATGCTAAAGGCGTGTTTGCACACCTTTAGAGGGAAGTCTTTTATGTGTTATTGTAAAGGGTTGTAATTCTTTTGATATGGAATTTAAGCAGTATTTTACCCTAATCCCGAGTTTTGGCTTGAGAAAGCCTTTTACGTAGGCGGTTTTCAATTAGTTTTACTTAACCTTGTAAATAATTTCACAACATTAAAGGACTAGACAAGGTTTTGGGGGGATGTGTTTGATCGCTTCCCGTTTCATCTCGTGAAAACCAACGTTTGTTGGATCAAAAGAAGCAAAGTTTCCTTAATTTAGCAGGAAAACCAGTCTCCTCTTGGCTTGCTCCGATTGATCGGCTACCGATCAATATCGGCCGATAATCACGTTGGGATGATTGAACGCCGGTCTTTAAAAAGGCCGATCCCAAAAAGTGATCCACGCTGATGAGAGTTTGGCTGCCTTGAGAGGTTTGGCATGACATGCAGCGGCGCCGTCTCAGTCTGTCCGGCGTGGGTGAAATAATTTCACAACATTAAAGGACTAGACAAAGTTTTGGGGGGATGTGGTTTGATCTCTGTCCCGTTTCATCTCGGTAATTGCAAAAATGTACAGCAAATAAGTTGTCTGATCAAAGAATTTCAAATTGATCAATATTGTTGAAATATTTCGAGTTTGTGAGTTCCCAGAATGCATTGCAGCATTAATACATTATGCGGTAACTTATGTTTGCTGATTTTTTAAAATTACTTTTATTGTTGTTTAGTCACTATTGTTAGTTATTTGTTGTGTTGTGGTGTTAAAAGCATGCCTTTTTATATTTGTCACCGTTATTCAGGTTTGCGTTTTTAAGTTGAGGTCTGTGTACATCCTACTAAAACTATTTCCCAGATGTCTTTGCTTTGTACGCCTTCAGAAACAAAGATACCATATGAAATTCACATTTTAATGTCCTAAAAATATTGCAAAGGCAGAAATCTGTAGTTTTCCTTAAAGGTTAGTTCACCCAAGCTGGTCCACACGGATACGCTGTGTCCGTTCAGATCAAAACCAACACGTATGAACGATCAGGCGTGATGCAGCTGACACAGAACAGCATACGTTGTTTACGTCCAGCTGATATTCTCTAAAATGGCACCAGGGTGATGTGGAGGAGACTAATTGTTGAATAAAGTTTTTTTTTTTTCTTTCTTTTGCGCACAAAGTATTCTCGTAGCTTAGTAACATTACGGTTGAACCCCTGATGTCACATGGATTAATTTACATATCTCCTTGCTACGTTTCTGGACTTTGGAACATTTCAGTTGTATTGCTGTCTATGATGCAGGGTCAGACAGCTCTCAGATTCCAATCAAAATGTCTTAGTTTTTTCCGAAGATGAACGAAGGTCTTACGGGTTTGAAACGACATGAGGGTGAGTAATTATGAAATAAATTTTAATTTTTGGTTGAACTATCCCTTTAATTCATTTATGTCTGAAAGATGCATATTTAGGGATGAACACAAATAATCAAAAAAAACTAATTAGGACCATTTTAAAACAATATTTGTATAGACCTAAATTCTGATACATAGGTTGTTTGAAAGTTTTCCTCACCCAATCTTTTTTTTTTTTTTTTTTTTTACAGTGCACATCTGTGAACTTTGAAGTTCATAGGATTAAGGCTTCTCCTCGTGAAACACCCCTGAAATGACCTTCAAGTGTTGGCTTGTGCTCCTTTAAGTGATTCTCTGTTGTTGTCAAACTGTCAAGTCATCTCGATCTTTGATGGACACTACAAACAGAGCATGCTAGGTTCCTTGCTTTCGATTGCATTAACCCTCAACAACACAAACAGAGCTAAGTCGTCATTAATTCCAGCTGTTTATTTTTTTTAAGATAAGAAGGGCTTTTATAACTAATCAGTGGCTGCATGCTAGCTCTATTTACACGTGAAGAAAGATAGCTGTACTATAGGGCGAGGCGGTTAATTCAGTCATGCCGATGAAGGAAAGGACATTATTGACCTACGCCGGCAGCCATGTGTTTCAATTATTAACTGGCCGCCGTTTGTCAGGGAGGCTGAGTGATATGGAGGTGACGTGAGGTTCAGACCCAGGTTAGAGTTGTCCTCCATCCGTTATCATGTGTCTACGCAGGGCACTTTAATTGAATTACCCAATTTATACTTCAAGCAGCAGTGCCTCAGCCTACATCCATGACGTGATACAATTAAGCATGAGTTTGAAAGCTTATGTGAGAAGCAAAAAAGGCATCTGTCATGTGGTTCTATTTTTGTAGGAATATATTTCTTATTGCAAAAAGAGGCTTGTGTCACAAACGGTGTCCAGGGCTCCATTTGCCTTTGTTATGGATGAAATGCTTTTAATTGCCTGCATGTGAGCCTAATTGAATTGCTATTTTGCTAATTTAATATGTTGATGTGTTTTATCTATAACAAGCACATCTGAACAGTAAATCATTGGCACAGATATTTGTTATAGTACAATAGAGTTTGAAAATTGGTGCCCAGGACCTCCAGGGAGGCTAGAAGAATGTAAATAAATACTAATATAAAAAAATATATCATATTGATAAAAAAATATTTAAACCATAACTGTGAGATATATTAAATTTTAAAATAACAGTTTTAACTATTTAGAATTCTTTACAAATGTAAGTTTCTTTCATGTGACGGTAGAGGCGGAATTGTTCAGCTGACATTCCTCCATCGTGTTTAGCCTGACATTCAGAATCGTTCTAATATGTTAATGGCTGCTCAAAAAAAAACATTTATTATTATCATATGGAAAACGGCCTAAATGTTTAGTTCACCCAAAAATGAAAATTATTCCTTAAATTACTCACCCTCAAGTCATCCTAGGTTTATGACTTTCTTCTTTCAGACGAATCCAGTCAGAGTTAGATTAAAAATTGTCTTTGATTTTTTCAAGCTGTTTAATGCCACTCAGTGGTTGTTGCATGCATCAGTCCAAAAGAAGTTACATAAAAAGCACCCATCCATAAAAGGAAGTGTCTCACGCGGCTCAGGGGTGACCAAGGGCCTTCTGTAGCAAGTCGATTTGCGTTTCTTGCGCCAACTGTTGTACACGGAAGCAGTTCTGGGCTTATGAGGTATGAGGTCAGCGTTGCGCATGCGCAGGTGAGTCTCGTGAAAATCAACGTTTGTTTACTGGAGCAAAGGAAGCAAAGTTTCCTTACTTTAGCAAAGAAAACCAGTCTCCTCTTGGCTTATATCGAATAGGGTGCCCGATTGATCGGCATCCCATCACTATCGGCGCGAAAATCACTTTGGGATGTTTGATCCGCGGTCTCTTAAAAGGCCGATCTCAAAAAAACAATCTCAAGCTGATGA